>JASAND010018370.1:0-36954 GCA_030248195.1 Trissonchulus latispiculum
TCATGGACAAGCCGGTTCGCCGGGACCCGGAACCGACTACCCCCCCCCCGCGACGGACTCATAGAAGCACGGTGCAGATCAACCTGATTAGTCCAACAGCTAATCAGGAGGGAGCTAAAGGAGGGTCCAAAGAAAAAGAGGCCCGCAAAGCACGGGGGCCAATGGACAAATGGGTGGTTCCCTTGGCTAACCCACCGGCGGTACCCGCTCGGAGGGCCAACCCCTTGCAGGATATGGTGCAACCAGCCCATCCGAGGCGGTTTACAGAGCCGGAATATTACGCCATCAGGGATCTGCTTACGCAGTGGCTGGCAGAACTCCCAGCAGTCACGTGGCAGGCACTGGAGGAAAATTTTCCACGGGTTTGCAGGGAAATGCTGGCACTTTGGCCAACTTCACGGGATGACCCAGATGCTGGGCCTCCCTCTTATCAGATGGGTAGACGACGGACTAACCGTACGTTTAGCACCAGCAATGCTCCGCCTCCACGACCGCAGAGGCAGCCAGACGAGGTCCCACTCATTGACTTGGATGATTCTTGGGAATCCCCACCTCCTACCCGGCCTAATCCGCCTGTGGAGCCAGCGCGACGGTGGGCCACTTCGAGGGAACCCACCCCTCCCCCACCAATACGGCGGTTGGCGACTTCGGGTCAATATTCCCAGCAGAGTCATACGCCTTCGGAGTCCAGATGGGAACCAACTGGACTGACTCAACCCGTCCAGCACCTGTCAGCGGCGGAACCCGCTGCCTCTTACGGTACAGCCAAGCAATTGGGAGAACATCTAAAAGGGTTTAAGGGAATGAAGCCCTTCCAAGGACCAAAAAGCAGCATAAAGCTTTCCAGTTGGCTGGCCAATTTCGAGGCTACTGTGAAGGTCTATGAGGTTCCCTCAACCTTCAAGTACCGGATCCTGTGGACGCTGCTTGATGAGAAGGTTAAGGAGGCAATGAGCCCTTGCCCCCCGGACAACTTCGAAAGCTTGGTGGCCCTGCTACGGCAGTTATATGAACCACTCCCTGTCACAACGGAGCAATATGCGGAGAGTAGTATATAGCGTCTGTATAGCATCGAAGGGACAAGGGACATTCGATCAAACGCTATATACTACTTATATTATTAGTCATTATAAGATGTTTTAACGATTTTGCTTTTTAATTTCTAGAAATGCCTTGATCAGAAATCAACGATCCCATGGTTCCTGCATCGACGAAATCATTGGTTTTATTAATATTGACTACACATTTGTTTTAGTTATTAATTGTAATAAATACCAGCATTAAATTGATCTTTATAATAGGTACAACTTAGCCCATGAATGCAGCAACAATTAGCCAAGCTTATATGGGGGCATGCATCCGTACAACAATCAGAATATTTCTTAACACAATAGTAGCCATGCACACAACACCCCATTTGAATTTCGTCTTGAAACAAAAATACATGAGGACTGATTTCCACAGAATAACATCCATGATAGCAACACCAACGCAGATATTTGGAAGACTGAAACTTCAAGTCCTTTTTTAAATGGCTCCCATTACATTTAGGACACCAAACATGAGAATTCATATGGGCAACCCGATTATGATAGGATATCCTAATTTTTCTTTTTCTTGGTTTTGCGTATATATATACAATCATAACAAATATATGTATCTATTTTATCTTTTTCGAAAAATATTTCTTCATGTCTTTTGTTGACATATTCATCATTCGAAGATTTATCATTCAATAATCTATTGTTTTCTGTATTTTCAAAATCTGATAATTTTGGAATTAACATAGTTTTATAATTGTAATATTTCAAAAGTAATTGCTTTAATTTTACACAGTCATCTTTTGAAAAGTTGCATGTTTCATTGGATGAAATTCCTTTTTGGTTTTCTGGAAATTCTTCATTTCCAAATATACTTTGCCACGCTTCTTCAATTATATCATTCATGTAGTTGATCCAAATCCTTTTGGACCTCTACTTGTTGAAGACAACGACGTCTTTTCTTGAAAAATTGGATGGGCAACCTTTTCAAATATTATTTGAGCAACTCGGTCATGGACTTTTACCTCGAAACTTTCTGTTCCAAGATTGACTAAAATGATACCAATATTTCCGCGATAATCTTGATCAATTACACCACATAGAGCATGAATTCCGTGATTTAGTGCAAGACCTGATCTAGGTGCAATTCAACCATATAAACCATTGGGAATTTCCAAAACTATATCAGTTAAGACCAGTTTTATGGTATATGGTGGAATAGTTAGATCACCGGCACTATACAAATCGTATCCAGCACTGCCTTTGGATTGCTTTGTTGGAATGATCGCAGAATCTGAAAGACGCAAAGCGTAGACAGGAGACATTTCTAAAAATAGGATAAAATTAAGGATTAATTAGCATTTATTAAATTTGTAAAAGATTAAATTAATTAAAAAATAAAACAAACTCAAAGAAATTATTTAATATTTTACTAAAATTATTTTGTATAAGTAAAATGGCATTACCAACTTATGAGTACAAAATCAAATTTTATGAAGTTATTTTTGTTGAGATTCACATAATTTTCAGATCATATAATTTATAATATCAACCAAGGTATTCCTTAATCAAGACAGTCATTACCGAAATGAGCTCAAGAGAAAAATTTTATTGCAAGATACAATAATTACGAATTATTTACTGGAGCAAACTTCCACATCGACAATCTTTCATTTGACACAAAACCAATTGGCAAAGTAGACAAGTCACTTAATATTAACCTTTTATCAAAAGTAATTTTATATCGTTTTTGTCTGGTTTTAGTCACAAGTTCACCAGTATTTTTATCCCTCGTTATCAAGTTTACAGGTACAAAATATGAGTCATTAGGATTTGTTAATATCAAATCTTTCAATGAGGAATTTGTCAAAAATTGTCTTGCAATATGATTTAATCGTATGCCTTTAATTTTCAATTCCGTGAAGACTTCATTTCCTTTTCGCACCACATATCCGTAGTTTTTTGGTCCCCCGCTCCAAAATTCTGTAATGTACGCTGTTTCTCCATATTTATCAACAACTTCGTCCTTTAATGACCCAAGCCTTTCACCGGTTTGTAAGCCTTCATATCCGTCCTTGGATATGAATATGACAGAGTCTGTATCAATATATAGACATTTTTCCTGGAGCACTTGTAAGCATTCAAAAAGCTTCATTTTTCCATAGGCTGTAGTGAATGCGGCAATGACCATATTTGAGAATGCCAAAGGTACTGTAAAGCTTTCCTGTTTCACATATTTTACTAGCATAAGCCTTTCTCCTACCAGCAAACCATCTTGAATCTCGTTGCTGTCATCGGTTAGTAATTTCACCAGCTCTTCGTAGTTAGTTATGTACTTGGTTTTACTCATGTTGTCTCGTTGAGCAAATTTTCCCCAGAAGCTGAAACAAATAAAACAAGTTAGTTTAGTTGTTACAATTACTTTTGGAACAGGTTAAACAACATTGAAACAACAAAGAAACAAAACCATTTAATCTCAGTATATTTCTCTTACTTCAAGCTTCATAATCACTTCAAATAAAATGAATTAGTCAGATTTACCTGTTTAATATTAGCTTAGCCAATGTCCTTCGGCCAGCATTTTTGCAAATTTTCGATGGATCAAGTGTTATGCCTTCACAATCTAACCAGAACTGACGGTACTTCTGCTTGTCTTCCTCGGACTGAATTTGTCTAGGATATCCACTCGCTTCTACCTTCATTGTTAGAAAGTCGTTAATAGAACCCGAAAATAGAGATGAACTGCGGTATTGAGAGTTCCAATGCCAAACTTCATAGATTTTAGTGATAGCATAACCATTTAGTACTGCTAGTTTTAGCTCTTCTGACACCCATGTTCCATGAAGTTCTCTTTCCGAGTCATTGTGAAAACAGGTTTTATTTAATCTTTCATGACAGCATAAAGCACACAAGGGGAACAATAACTTTCCATGGTACCTGTATGGCAAAATTCCAAAAAATATTTGCTTAGGAGGTAAAACTCTGCACTTAATTAATCCAAAATATTCTGTTATGTCATCAAAGTTAGATCGTATAACTGTTGGATATCCAACAGGGTACTGTCGCCATTTGTTAACATAGGGATACTGTGAAACTATGTCAAGGTGAACAATTTTTTCGTGTTCGGAAGTTTTATGGTATAATTTGGTCGGACCGGTTCTTCCACCATATAATGCATCCTTCGGACAAAGCGGTGGCATCTGCAAATCATGCTTATCCAGAAATTGTTGTATAACTACAGCGTTTTTGATCTGGTTATCCCACGAACATTCAAAAATTTCTTCAATGTTAAAGCCTAAATTTTTTAATTTTTCGGAAGTATTCTTTGTTTCTCGATATAGTTGTCCCATTTTCTTACCGACAGTGGGATTCATTGTTTCCGGTTCAAACTTGCATGGACACCCATGAAAATAACAACCATGGAAAAAGAATATCGTTGGGTTTGTGAAATAATCTTTACAGTATCCGTCGACATGATGATCACCAATTTTCACTTCTCTTTTTATCTGATATCCACTGATCCATTCTATCCAATTGAGCCATGCTTTACATTTGATTGAACCTGCTATTCTTTTGTCAAACCCATTTGGAGGAATAACAGCAATCGTTCTTTCCATCATGTATTTACTTCGAAAAGCAAGATTACAAGCGGACGCAATTGTCGTTGCATTTTCAAATGGATTAAATCCAACACTGTTAATGAAGATTTCGGAAAATCTAAGACAAGCAGTTTGCAATATTTTTACATCATCAATGCAATATTCTGTCAATTCTTTACGAAGATTAAACAGAATACCATTTTCATCGTATTTCTGCTTTTCTTCTTCGTACCATGACTCAAACTTGGATAAATCTTTTCTGTTCATATTCCAAGTAATAAAATGACATTTTTCTGGAAATGCTCCAACGTAGGACTGGTTGGCTGGATTGTTAAGCAGATGTGGAAAAATTCCCTTTTTGAGATCAACATGAAAACCGAACGCAGAAGGGAGAGCTGACAAAGGCATCGGTAAAAAGTTGAAAGAGTCGAGGAATCGTATATTGTTTCCGAGCATGAGCATCTGAACCTTGGGGCCTGTAAAAACTACTTTTGGTTTGATCGATTTTTTATATAGATATTTTAGTATAGGCATCGAATCATAACCCTTGAAATTGTGGGCGATTGCAACAATACATTTCTTCGTTTTTGCTGCTAACTCAAATAGATAGGTCATGAAATCGTCTATGCATTTACTAGAATTAAAAATCTTCATTTCTTCATCTGTATTTATTGATACAACTAAGTTTGGAATATGTAGTCCTTTACCGTCCTGCATTGACTCGATGTCAAAATAAACGAAGTGACTTTTTCCAGACTTTATCTTTGGAGGTTCCAAATAGCAGTAATGAGTATCATTAACCGAATACCACAAGAAACATGTGGAGCACATTCTTAAACCGCATTTATGCGATTTTTGGTCAATTATCTTCCATGAAACAACTTTTTTGCAGTATACACATTTAGCCTTCTTTTCACATATTTTCATTTTAAAATGAGTGTCCATACACATTTCGCTTAACCATGTTCTGTTGCAGTAAATGCAAGTTTCCGGTTTGGCAACTGTCGTAGTATTTGTGCATTCAGACTGCTTGCACAATTGGCAAGACTTAGTGCATTTATGGTAATGATCATAACCTTTACCACATTTATGGCAATAATGCGATGCATTTAAAAATCCTGCCATTTTAGTAATCACTGCGTAATGTTCATCTAAGTCAAGAAGATTGATCTGTTTTTTGGCGTAGTCACCTTGAAATATCCGCTCTCCAAAACTTTGTAATGAAAAAACATTGATTTGGTAATGAGGTAATATTGATTGAAACTTTTTGATTTCTTCAATTCCACATTTTCCTATAGGAACATCAGCTCTTATATGCAAATTCAAAGCTCTTTTATATTGTTCGCTAAATTTAGAGGTTGAATGGATTAGCGACCGCTGCCTTTGCTTTGGGTCAACAATGTCAGCTATATGCATACCAACGACTATAGCTCTCGCACAACACATTTCATCATTGTTTTTTATGGTAATTACACTCCTTTTGGAAGCCTTTTGCCATCTAAAGTACCGTCTGCCGGATCCACTTTTACCAGCTTTCCTAGGCAACGCCGTGTGAATTAGGTTCAGTTGAACGGAGCTGTCAATACAGAAATCTTCATTTGAATTAAGTGTATTCACAATCCTTTCCATCACCATATCAACACTGTTGGACTCCACTTTAATGTATGGAAGGCTTATAGGATAAGAAAGGTGTGAGCTTTGAAGAATAAACCTAACATAATCTTGATCATTCATAGTTTTCTGTAGTTTTTGGAAAACGTCATCTATGATTTCATGAAGCTTTTCGTAAATATCATTACCCTTAACATGTTCAAGGTTCTGAAAATTGATAGTATAATCATACACAGAAGTTTGCAGCGCTCTACTAGCTTGCTCAGCAACTTTGTGGATGGTGTAATACTTTGTTGGACCAGAAAGCATTATAGATAGAAATAGAGCATTATGCTAGAATTGTCATTCTGTTCAGCATTATTATCCTTTAATGGTTTTTCGTCTTTCTTGGGTTCTTTAAGTCCGTCCTCCGATTCTTCTTCCTCGAGACTATGTTTCATCGGTTCTTCAGGTCCTTCCTCCGATGGTTCTTCTTCAAGCATCGGTTCATCAGGTCCTTCCTCCGATGGTTCATCCCTCAGTGTGTTTTCCAACTTGTTCTGACCATTTTGCGTTGAGCCAACTTTTCTTTCCTCATGTTTTAACGCATGGAAAATTCCCCGGTGACGATGAAGGTTCCCTAACCTTTTGAATGCTTTCCCACATGTATCACATTTGTGAAGGCTTAAATCGTCGCTGTGTTCTTTCTTAAAGTGCCGGATGGTAGATTTGTACGTATGAAAAGATTTGTTACATTTCTGGCAAACAGGCATCCTGAAACAAAAACATTTACAAGTGTTTAACAACAGGAATATCTCGTAATTTTTCCTGAGTCTGATTGTCAGGGTTAGGCACAGATAATAGTTCCTGCGAATACCAAGAGGGGAACAGCATATTACCATTACCATCATTTAACTTGTATCTATGCGGTATACTATGCAACATTCGTGCAACTTGATATATTTGCTCTGAAAATGTAGGTGTGTAACCTTTCTTGAACAATTCCTTAATTTGTTGAACGCGAACATGGTCACCAACTGAGAAGGTAAATGGCTTTGATGATTTTTTCTTATACATAAACTTAGAAAGGTAACTTTCGTTTGCCGGAGTTACTTCAATTGGAGAAAGGTTGCTTAAAACTTTCATTTTTCGTTTGTTCATTCCGTCAACTATTTGAGGCAGTGCTTCCAAATAGTAAAAGTTATCATTTCTTAAGCAATATCTATAAATTCTCTTTTTAAGTTCCTGAATCGTACGTTCAGCCATGGCACTCTTCACAGCTTCATCAGATGCAAAATGCACCGTTATGTGATTTTGTCTCATAAATTCGATAAATTTTTTATTTTCAAACTCTTTTCCGCGGTCGGTCATTAAATTTGAAGGTTTTATTTTAGAATCATAAAAAATGCTTTCAAAGGATTTGATCACTTCATCTGGTGACTTTGTCTTCAACGGTCTGGCAAATGTCAACCGGGAAAACTCATCAACAGCTACCAAAACATATCCATATCCCTTGTTCCAACGCTTTAAATTGAGCATTACAGCTAAATCAGCTGCCCATGTTTCATGCAACGTTGAGACTATTTGTCTCCTAGAGAACTTATACTTTGGAGTTTTTGTTCTCGAGTACACTGTTTGAGTTTTTAACCAGTTTTTAATATAATTAATGCTTACATTAACACCATTTCTCCGAGCCGTATCGTATAAACCTTTAATTCCGCTAAATGCAGACGGACTACTTGGGTCGTACCAAAGTTTACTCAATTTATCATCTACAGACATTGTAAAATTGTCAAAACACACAAATCTCAGTAATTATAAATGTTTTGCTCTAAGAAAAGTTTAGTTAGAAAATGCTTCCTTCTTTAGCTGTCCCTTGTCATGACCAAGCTTGGCGAGCATATCGATTATCGCTTTCATGGACTTAATAGCTTGTTCTTCTGTTAGATTGATACCTTTACCTGGACGAAGAATAGAGTTACCATTACTGTCAGTTTGGTAGTGTTTCTTAGTTGCGTCTCTGGCACGGTAGAAAAATCTCAAGTCTACGTTGTGAGTTCCACGGTCAGTGAATATAACTCTTCCATACAGCAAACGCGATTCATCAATTGGAAAAAATCCATGTGGAACAGCTACTGGTGGGGCTTCAAACGCAGCAGGTGGACTGTCTTCCCCAGTACAAGTTGATTTATCAGAAGTATCCAACTTCATTGACTTGGATGGCGAAGCCATTGATAGTTGTTCAAATGAATGACTGATTTGTAAGTTTTTCAAAATCGCAAGTATTTATACTAACTTTCCGCCTACACAGTTCAAAGGTTGAAATATGACTAACGCCCACAAGTTTAACCTTTGAACCTTTTTACGTAAAGATCGCCCACGCAGTTCAAAAGTTAAAATGCGACTAACGCCCACGCTTTTAACCTTTGAACCTACATAATGATTACCCACGCAGTTCAAAGGTTAGCATGTGACTAACGCCCACAGGTTTTAATCCCGCCTACGCAAACGCCCACACAGTTCAAAGGTTGCTGAGTATATAAACTCAACAATTTTTGAAAGACCGTCAGTTGATAATTTTCGAAACAATGAGCGGATTCTTCATCACTGTTGTTGGGACTCCTAATGAGGGAGGTGACTTGTCAGCTGAATTGATTAGAAGTTTCAGTTTTTCCTTGAGACCCCACAAATTATGCCTTACAAAGGTAGTACTTCCTGCTAAATTCTATAACTTAACAGAAGCAAACTGCTATTTTGACTACCATTCAGATAAAAAGTCAGGACGAGGTTTCGTAGAAGGCTTGATAAAAACACCAGAAGAGCTAACTAATAACCTGAACAATGCTATTCCCGAAGAAATCAAAGATGAGCTGAAATTTGAACTGGAGAACTCAAGACTTACGCTTACGTGCTCAGGAGAAGGTAAGATTACTACGATGTCACCTAAATTAAGATCACTGATCGGTTTCCCTTTTGGTGAAATCACAAAAACTACAAAAGGGAGCAAAGATATTGATCCGTTGGGAGATTTGTCGTGCTGTATGCTATATTGCTCATTTATTGAACGTCAACTTTTGAACAACACGTCAGATAAGCTTTTAGCAGTAATTCCAGTTGGTTTTCCTGCCGCTTCAGCAAACTATGACGAATCGCAGGTAATCCATATGACTCCATTTGTCCGAGATTATTTCAAAGTCTGTATTGATTATTGGGATGACCTGAAGCTGAAATTTGTTGATCTAGAAGGAGATCCTATAATCTTTCCAACTGGGAAAGTTGTTGTACAGTTATATTTTAAACCAATTTACTAGTTTTTTTGTAGAGACAAAGAAATAAATATACCCATTTTAATTTTAATTTTATATTTATGTATTATCTATGTATCGAAGAGTCGTTGATGGTGTGATTAAACGCGCTGTAATACCAGTGACATTCATTTCTAGTAAGATTAAAAAACAAAAGCCTAAGAAACGGGCGCAAAAGAAAGCTCCTAGAAGACGCAAAGTGCGTCTTACAAAACAAAAGCCTAAGAGAAAATCAGTAAGAAAATCTTCAAGAAAAAAGGAAGCTTTCTAAAATGAAACGAAAATCAGGTGAAGTGCCAACAGTCTCTGTTGGTCCCACATGTTCTTTGGAAGCATTCTCTTGGGAAAATGAGTTGCCTCAGCAAAATGATGTGGACAGTACTCAGCTCAGAGAAATTTCACTGGTAACTCCGTTACCGAGAACTGATACATCACCACTGGAGTTCAGACTAGAAAAAGTCCCAGACGCTGTTCTAGAACTAAATTCCATGTTCATGGTAATCAGCGTTAAAGTTTTGAACGCAGACTTAACGGATTTGGATGATACTGCAAAAGTTGGCCCATGCAATTTGTTTGCACACGCTCTATTTAGCGAAATAGAGGTATTCATCTCTGGAGTTAAGGTAACTCCTAATCAACCGTTTTATCCTTACCAAGCTTATATTTTAGCTATGCTTAATTTCAGCTCACCTACTAAAAAGTATTTGCTATCCACATCAATTTTCGAGAAAGATACAGATTATGCTATCGATAACTGGGACATAACCTTGCCAGACCTTGCAGTAAATAAAGGACTTAAAGATCGAGCCACTTACATTGCTAAATCACGCACTGCAACACTGATACTTCGCCCATTCATAGATATGTTTGGAAGTGTGAAATCGTTACCAACTGAAACTGAAGTCACCTTTAGATTCAACAGAACCAAACCGTCGTTTTGCCTTATAGGAGATCCCACAAAGGACTTCGCAATTAAAGTGATGTCAGCCAAGCTGTACGGAAACTTTATTCGTCCAAAGCAGTCGGTTCTTAGCCTTCAGGATAATTTATTATCGTCTGAAAAGTTTAAGTTGCCAATTTTAAGACAGTCAATTAGAACGCAAACTATTCCAAAAGGTACTAAAGTTTTCCAGTACGATTCTGTGTTTCTAGGAAGACTTCCTAAACGAATTTACTGTGTATTTTGCCTGACAGATGCTGTGACTGGAGCTAAAATTGAAAAGAATCCCTTCAATTTTCAGCACCTTCACATAAACCGATTCCAAGTTTATAAGAATGACGTACCTCTATTAACCAACGAAGGTCTTACAGTTGATTTTGAAAATGACAACTACTTCCTCGCTTATTATTTTTTAATGCGTGGGATTGACTTTTCAAATAATGACATAGGTATAACTGCAGAAGAATTCTCCAATGGATACACAATATTTTCAGTAGATACCACCCCGGATCTATCTTCTGCTTGCGATTTTATTTCTCCAGTACAAGATGGCAAACTTAGCATTAGAGCTTGGTTTGAAAAGGAATTAACAGATAATATGACAATTATTGTAATTGGTGACTTCGATGTAACTGTTACGCTTAACAGCCAGCGTTTTCCTTCATTCGAAGAACTGTAACGCAAGTGCGGCCTTCGGCCGCACTTGCGACCGCACGCGCCCCGCCGGGGGGGGGGGAGGGGCTCCCCCTTGTCCCCCTGTCCCCTCGTCTTGAAACTTTTCAGATTAAACATTATATATGCAGTGGTTTTAATTGTAATAAAGAAAAATGGAAGTGACTTATCCGCTGGTTATAGAAACCCCATCTCGTATACTACTGGCGGGGAGTAGTTGTTCAGGCAAGACTTATTTAACATACCAATTATTAAAAGGTAACAACTTTTCAAAGTCGTTTGATAAAGTTGTTTATGTGTACACCGTCTACCAACAGCTTTATGATACAATGAGTAGCGAAATCCCTAATATTGTTTTTAAGGAGGGCCTTAATGAGGAAGAACTGGAGTCCACGTGGCCATCTGGAGGAACGTATGCACTTGTGCTTGACGATTTACAATTATCAAGTACCAATAGTGACTTTGTTTTAAAGCTTCTGATTGTACTTAGTCATCATTGTAATATTACAGTATTTTGTTTATGGCAAAGCCTGTTTTTGAACTCTAAATTCTCGGCAGCTATTTCAAGACAATTTAATCATGTATTTTTGTTAACTTCCAAACGAGATCTAAGAAGTATTAATACTTTTGGGTCTCAAATTTTACCTGGACAGTCGAAGCAATTTATGCAAATGTACCAAAAAGCAATTTCGGAAAGACCTTATGGGTTTCTATGGGTGGACTTGAGCCCTACTTCTCCTGAGTATCTTCAGTTCAGAGCTTCTTTGCCTACAGAGTTAAAGCAAATTATTTATAAGTTGTCTTAATATTTTGTAGAGTGTTATGGTTAAATACCTGGTTTTTGGTTTCATTTTTTTAAAATGTCTAGTGTACTTGTCCGTAACCTTGACGCAATTCGATTAATTAAAGGTGTTAATAATAAGAACCGATTAATTGAAATCTTAAGTGAAGCAGACAACGATTTTGGTAAGGCAATCACCGAAGTTGCCTACAATCTACTTCACGGTAACGTTCCCTTAACTACCACCGAGAAGGCAAAACTTAAAAAGCTAAAAACCGTTATTAAAAGGTTGTCGAATAAGGAAGATTCACGAAAACTTCCTTACATGAGAAAACACTGGAAAATTGTGAAACTTATTTCTGACATTTGCCTTCAATCAGTAGAAAAGGCATGTCTAAGGTGAATAAATATTATTTATTGCACGAGTCAGTAATGCCTGAAGTGACCGACTCTGAATTTTCAAAGTCTGTTTTGGCAATTTTGAATAACAAAGAACTGTCTGATGAAGAGAAGAAACAAAAACTATCATTGCTTTCGGAAAATAAATCCGAAAATTTAAATTGGATACTAGATTTTATCCCTAAGCAGAACAAATCAAGAGCTAAACTAATGCTGCACTCTCTAAGCGGAAAAGTTTCAACTTCAGAGTCTGGAAATGCTGTTATTAAAGACGAAGCTGGAAATGATCAGGAGTTATCAAATTTAGTTGACTTAATTAAATATTTTACTAGTTCTGCAGCAATTAGTAAGCAGGGGGAACCTATTGGTGGTGAAGAATTTAAGGAATATTTGCTAAGACTTAATGTACCAAAATCTGCTTTTGGGGCTGGAAGGATGGAAGAAAATTTCCGACATAGCAATAATCCTATGGTTTGGATAAAATATGACAACATCAATTGATTACTGTCATAATCTTAACAAGCATCCCGACTGGCCACAATTCTTTAATTAAATCTTCACCTAACTCCAGCAGCTAATACTATGATTACTATCAATCTTTCAAATTCTGAAGCTATATTTAAGTAATATCGATAAGTTTCAGATTGCTGCCGGAAGAGATTTTAGCGAATTCTGAAAATGCTAGTGTTGCTGCATCTAAGAAAAATCATGCCATCCAAGGTTAATGGTGGACCCATTAAATTATAAAGCAAATTAAATGCCTTGATCAGAAGGTGTTGCTTTTCTTAAGGCAACTTTAATCACAACTATAAAGTTTTCTTGAGTTTTCAACATTACATTTTTGTCAGGACAAACTATCTTGATATCAAGTCTGCTTTGTTGGCTTATTGATAAATTGCAGCCAAATTGCCACTATAGTCAGCGAATTTTTACATAATATATTAATCTCTTGTTTTAGTAAATTTTTCATTTTTCATGAATGATCGAGCCATCTGGTACGAATCCTCGAAACATAAAAAAGAAGCTACAAAACAGCTTTGTTGCATACCTCCACAGACTTTTGCTCTACAATCTTTTAAATGTTTACACATAAGCGGAAAAACAATATGAACTCTATGATTCAAGAGCCTTGAAACCTGGTGAACAAATTTTCAATGCAATTTCACTGTTTCCACAAGCAGCATATCTTATGCATTTAGGGCAATCGCAAATTGAAGGATAGAATGAATTTTTTATGTAATATGATCTGTTTTTATTTTTAAAATTCGCCTACACATTTCCGGATTTATATTAAATTTATCAAAGCATTTTTGCGACAAGCTCAAAGGTTAATCGTCTAGACTACTTTAAAGAAAGTGTTTATTTGTCGCAGCAGACTAAAGTTCATAGTCAACTCTACTGACGAAAAATCTACTTCTAATGCTTTCAAAGTTCAACACCCACTCAATACGCCTGCTGCTAAACTTTCAACGTTTTAAAATAAAGAGATTGCTTCGTTTTAAACTATCATTGGTTCCGTTGAACATTTTACTGTGTTAATTTTTCAATAGCATAAGACCTCGCACACATTAATATATTTAAACAACCTTTTCTTTTCCGTCAAATAATCAATTTAGTTTATGCTTTTTATTAGTTTAACTTTTAGTGGCAAAAAGTTTAGGTGTCAGTACTGCCGCTTTATAGGTGTAAACTATTGCAAAACTAATCCACAATGTATGAAAAATTCAGGACATACCATTTTCTGTGTTCCTGAACACACGTGGTGCTTTACGTGAAAGTTTTAAAAATTTCGTTTGCAGTGTCACATTACGTTCGGTGCTTTAATTTTGGCTAAGTTTTTTCAATCGAGAGCTCGTCAAACTGGATAATTTGCTTTCCGGACCATTTTTTGTTCAGAAAAAACAGAAAACTTGTTCAGCTCATGAAGAGCTTTCAGATGATACCCATATTGTGGGTATTGGTGAAAATTTTTAAAATTCGGAAATTTTTGAAAATCCGAAAATTGGGTGCATTTTTGTGAAAAACTTGTAAGAGCAAAAATGTGCAGCGGGACCAGCTCTATTTGATCGTGGAAAAATTTTGATTGCGATAAAAATAGGCCGAAAAAACAAAATTTTAGATTTTCCGTGAATGAATGCCGGAATTCCGGATTTTCGATTCTAAAAATATCTTACATTGTTGGGGTTTACTCTAAAGGTTAATCTGCTATAAGCTGTCAACGTTTGTACACACATTTTTTGGTCGTACATTAGTTCAAAGTAGGAAAGCTAGTTTAATAATTTTGATTACCTAAATCAAAATTCTAATATGTTCTCAGCAACACAGTAAAACAGTTCAGTTCTTGGTTATAGCATTTACCGAAATTTAGCAATTACATTACGGATCGCATAGATGTTTTGGCCAACAAATCGATAAGATCGATAACAATAAGATCGATTCTTTCTGTTTCCTATGTTTAACACATGCATGTCTTTGATGTGGACGCAAATGCGCAATCACAGGAGATCCAGTTTAATTTCTATAAATTTAGTTAAGATATTCAACTTAGATTGTAAACAATGTAAAACTGGTCGAAATCGCAGACGATAGGAAAACTACCTAAAAGTTAACCCCTTTTTCTGACAAAATATTCTACAGCTTATCCTTATAAGAACACAAACTATTGGATTTGGAGTTTTTGTTATTATCTCGCCTAAAGGCGCGATAGCTGTTATCGAAACTGGGTCAGAACGAACTGTGCAGAAGCTAGGCTTAAAATTCGGGCTATCCTTAGCAGTGGAACTACTTCCTTACTTCGATTTTGCCAGGAGGGGGCAACGTTTGAATTGTGAGATGTAGGCACGTGTTCTTTTGAGCTCAGTGCAATTAGCCAACTAAATACTTGCAAAAATTTTAAATTTTGATGCAAAATTCTTGCAGAGGGTTCGGCAGAATTTGTTTTCCAGTAACGGGCAACATTAATACAATGCCCCCTCCGGTTGAACAGAAAAATTATTTTTCTTGTGCCATCCAACAATATGCAAATTAGGTTGTAATAATTTCCGTCAGTTTTGAGAAACTGTCTTCTGTCAGTGGATTTGTGGATGGTTCGTGGTCGGATTGGTCAGTGGTCAGTGGTGGATTTGTTCGATATAATACTGGTTTTGGCAGCACCGTTAACTGTTAAACTTTCACCAAAACTGTTGATAAAGTTACCTGAAGCCTTCGACTGTAAATTTTTAATCGATCCAGGATAGCTTTTTTAACTTATGAAGCTAAATTATTTCGAATGAAATGGGACAATTTTTTCTTCTGACTTGCTGAGTTCTTTTTGCAAGAGTAACGAGGGATGCGATTTCAAGAAATAAAGTAGACAAACCTAATGAATTGCTTGCTCTTCACTCACCTGCCTAGCCCGAACACTTAATTTTTTGACTGACAATTCTAAAATTTTGGATGCAATCACACTGGAGGGTTGGTAACAAAATTTACAATTTTAAACTTTCAATTTTTTAAAGTTTGTAAGAATTTTAATAAAAAGCTGTGCAAGGGGTTATCCGGTGTACCACATTTAATTTGTAAGCTTTACATTACAACTTCAGCTAACCAAGCTAACGAAAAGCAGAAGTGACAAGCAAATTTCAAATAAGTTCTCAGCACCACAGAAAACCTCGATGCATAAATTTTGAGTAAAATCGGGGACAAAATATTTTATCTCCTTGGCCAAAAGGCATGTAAAATCCGGATTCTGGGGGATTCCTCTGAGTGATAACTCTAGGCCTGAGGGAAGTGATACCCCTATCCCCTCCCCAAACACGTGTATGGTTCTTGCATTTTGAAAGAACGGTAGTATCAAACTGTGTTAAAAACGCTTTCAAATCCCTGAGTTATAAAATGTGGTACCTTAGCATAGCAAATTAACCCTAGCAAATTGTAGTGGACAAAAAGTAATCTAAAAAAGCGCCAAACCTGTATATTTTTCATTAAATAAGGCAGATTATAAAAGACTCCACGTTTTTTGCAACGAGATTATGTTCCTTTTGGGAGCCGTCTTGTTCTAACTAAGTTGAGTCTAACACTTGCACAGTCAAGATGCTGTGTTTGTTTACAAGTTAACCCTCTCTCAGATGCAGTAAAATTTTAAAACTTGATGAAGATCGCATGTTAAAATATCACATTTCAACATTTTTACTAAGAAAAGATTATTAGCGAATGAGATCTTGATTCGTTTGCTGCATTCCTTAAACGTTTAAATACCTGTACACCTTTTCCGCATAATTTGAGGTTTTTCTGAAAATCTGTGATTATCGCTACGAATCGAAAAATCCTTTTTCCAAAATGAAACGTTTCGATATATCAGATTTCAAATCTTGGTTCTTGAAAGTGAAAAACATAGCTCTACTGGATAAGTTTGAAAAATGTCGGTGACTTGGGTGAGGAATAAAATTGGAAATAGGTACTTGAATCCGGATCTATATGTGCAATAGAAATATAGTAATTTAAGCAATTTCAAACATTTTGTCAAAAACAGGAGTTTCTAGAGTTAATTTTTACTAAAGAACATAACTTAAAATCTCGCAGATTTTTTTCGGCGGAATTCGCTGGATACCAGTAGATTAAATTTTCAATATAATTGAGCTCCTCTAGTAGAAGACTAGACAAACTTTTTCATGGAACTGGCAGCTGGTGAGCTTCAGTGAACATACCTTTTTAATTGATACAGCCGATCGGTGAATGGCAGTTTTAGATTTATATAAGAATCAGATTTTTATTGTAGACGACTTGTCAAACTTATAATGCAGGACACACTACAGCTACCAATTCTTTTATACAACCTTTCCGCCTTCGTAGGTCAAAGTTCAACCAAAAGCATAAGTCATTTTTGCTTTAGAACTTGTGCTTACTGCTTATCTTCTAGCGCCTACGCAAAAAGCAAAGTTCGCCACCTACTCAGTGTAGTTTGTTTAAAACTGACACAAGGTCAGAGGTCGAAGTTTGAAACGCCCACAATCACACTTAACACCCACGCGTGTGCACTCCTGTAAGCAATTATTCAGTTAAAGTTAAAATTAACGCATTGCTTTACAAAGAACCGTATTAGTACTATGTAGGTATTGCTGATTATTTTGAAAACGGTTTTCTATCAAATGAATGGAAAAATTACTGGACTTCTACTTCTGTACAAAACCAATTACTGAACTCCGAAGAAGTTCTGGATTCCTTAAAATTTGGGTAAATGTAATTTATGTTTTCATATTTGCTTACAATTAAGTTTTATTTAAAAAATAGCTGAATTTTCTTTCTCCGAATTATAACAGAATTATAACATATTAAATTTCTGACCAAAATTTTAAATCAGAATCATTAATTTTTAATTCTATGTGAAGTTGGTTTAGTTTTTAACCAGTTTAAATTATAGAATCATATCTTTGAGTAACGCTGCCAGTTGAATAATGAATGTCACTGATGAAAATGCCTTAAGGTGGTTGTATTGTTTCCCGTATTTTGGATGATGACTTTGGATGATAACGAAACTAACCCAAAATCTCTGAAATTTTCAGAACACACTACTTGGTGTTCAGAAACACATTAGCAACAATACCGGAACTTTTGTCTGAAAATTTGAAAACTTTTGGTTTTTGCCGTGTAAGTTTCATAGTGTTGCCTGAAACTAGCCAAAACTATATTCAAACGAAAGAGCTCGTCAAATTGCATAATTTTGCTCTTCTATCTTCAACATTCCGAGAGATAAACAAGATTAAACATTTTTTGGGTCAAAAATCAGCTGAATTACTAATTTCCAGATTTTAGTCAATGGCTGCAACATGAAAGCAGAATTGTTAAACACATCTTATAATGACTATTTAAATTGTTTATTTCTCACATTACTGATAATATAAGTATAGTATATAGCGTTTGATCGAATGTCCCTTGTCCCTTCGATGCTATACAGACGCTATATACTACTGCGGAGCAGTTTTATGGACGTTGTCAGCAGACCAACGAGCAGGCACATGATTTCGTAGCTGCCTTACGCGTTTTAACCGTGAAGGCATTCCCTCACGAACCAATTATGGACAGGGAAAAGAAACTGGTTGCCCAGTTTCGACGAGGGCTTCGACCAGAGCTGCGAGCCAGACTGGCGGCTTCGTTGGCTGAAGTACAGTTTTGCCCTTACGTAAAGGAAAACGATCTGATTACTAGGGCACTACATATTGTAGAAACTGTACATGGAGAAATGGAGAAGGACCAACCAGCAGTGGCCTATGCGGCCCAAGCGGGGACCTATGACTGCTATGCGGTCAATCAAAGCTGGCCTCTCCCTCAGCAACAGCGAGCAGGACAACAAGCCCAATCGAATACGGGACATCAAGGCGGTCAGCAACAAGGAGCGGATAGGGACCCTAACCGCTGCTGGACCTGCCATCAAGTGGGACACCGTCAGCGGCAGTGCCCGGAGCACCTCCGGGCCCTGCGTCACCAAGAACCAGCAACCCAGCCGGCCCCACGACGGTATCAAGAGGGTAACCCTCAAGGGCAGGGACACGGCAACCAGGATCAGCAACAGCCACGACCTCGCCGATGGGGGCGTGGTATCATTGGACCCTTGCGCTATCACGGTTTCCCACCCCAGGGAAACGAGAATCCGGGGCGCGGGCAGTAGACCCGAACCCGTGTCCCGTCCCAGCTGCCCCTTCTGGTAATGTTGTGATGTCAATACAGTCTTTTAATACTAACGTAACTCCTACTGACGACGAACCCTATTATAATCGCGGTGGTTTTTGGAGTAGTGATTCAGATAGTGATTTGGCTGACAACGAGGAAACCTCGGAGGTCAACCCAATCCCCCATATGGAATTTACCCCAACCCCACGGGGGATTAAACGCCACCCAGACCCTATACCCTCCCCCGACTGCAAGTGTAAATCTTGCAAGCAAAAGCGAAGAAGGGCAGAATGGTTTCCCCCTCATCATCTGATCATGGAAAACGGCGGTTATCCGGACGGCGGGGATATCTATTATGACGGCTTTGGTAAGCAGCGACCCTACAAATTTTGGAACCGTTGGCGCCGGGATGTGAAGCCTTTTGGTGACGGCGGTTCGACGGCTGCTAGGTACAACGTGCCATTCCGGAAGCGGTGGAAGAAGGCCCCTGGTACCCAGTGGGACCAGCTTCCGATTGTGAAGCAAGCGATGGCAGCACAGGAGGCGAATGCAGCTATGGCTGCACAAACTCGAGCGAATCAGGCTAAACAGGCGGCATCCCGCCGACAAAGGAAAAGCTCTACCTCCGTCGAGGTGCAAACGGATCCAATTCGGGTTATTACGCCATTGCACCGCCTGCTAATACGCACGACTACTCCGGAGCCAGTGACTGGGGCTGATCGCATAAGCCCTGGGGAGGACCAGGACCCTGTAAACGGGCTTCCAGCTGTAAGCACTGGGGATAACCAGGGGCTTTCAGCTGTAAGCACTGGGGACACCCAGGCACCTGGGGTCACCGGTAAGCGATCTACTCGGAGGCGACCTCGAGCTAGGAACGGTGACGACTGGCAGGCGGTGTCGGAATCCTCGGATACAGACGACCCACCCCGGTTGGTGGGTGACCCACCAGCCATAGTGGTTACTCGAGCTTCACCTCCAGGAAAGGAGAAACAACTTAACCCATGGCCAACTAGGCGGGAACTGACTGAACCACAGCTTACATCTGACGAAGAGGATGAAGGTTCAGGGCCTATTCAGGTGACCGTGGATGTTCACCCACAGCCTCCACTGTCTGAGGATGAGGACGGGTGGCGAACAGCGGATGAAGGTCCAGGCTCAGAACGGACAAAAGATAGGGGCTAGGGAAGATTGGGGGGGATGGTGTGGGGCAATCACGGAGGATAAAGGGAGGAGGGGCAGGAAGGACAGAGGAAATCGACCGCGAGGAAGGAGGGGGGGGAGGGGGCGAGAAAGGAGGGAAGAAGGAGGGGCGGGGGAGGAGGGGGAGGGGGGGGGGGGGGGGGAGGGCGGGGGGAGGAAAGAGGAGGAAGGAGGGGGGGGGGGAGGGGGGGAGGGGGGGGGGGGGGGGGGGGCGCGGGGGGGAACGGACAAAAGAGGCTGGACAACAACGTTCAGAGCTCGCGGTACCACCGCTAAAACTGCGCAAGAACAAAGCGGGTACATGGGACCAAGTCCGAAAACCAGCCAAGCCCCAACCTAACACGGCGACGGCTCCCGTCCCGACCCAGAACAGGTACACCCTGTTAGGGGAAGTTGAATATTTAGAGATCCAGTGTGGTTGGTCCGACCTATGCCGAACTGTAGAGTTGGCCCAAAACGAGACAGCAGCTACAGTAGAGCAAGTGAACGAATTGGGTAAGCATATGCAGGTCATCGTGGACAAGGTACATCAAGCGGTCGATAATTTCGACGACCTGCTGGGCGAATTCATTCAGAAGGACTATGCCAGGATCCTCGAATTGGAGAAAACGGGTAGCTTGCGGGAACCGCAGCAACCCATCTGGAGCGAAGACCCTCCTCAAAAGCAGCGTAAGCGTAGAGGAGAGCGCCTGAATGATCCAAATGAAATTGTAGTGCTTGATTCGGAACCTAGTGCGGAGCCCGATTTCTCACTCATGGAGGAACAGACAGCAGCTGTGCTGAGGTCAATTCGCCCGCACACGAACCCGAACGCGGTTGAGTCGGAAACCGAACAACCTGAAGAGGACCTTCCCGTCACGGACAAACATCTAAATAGGGCAGTGTTGTCTGTCCTTAACGGTTCCTCCCCCTTTTTCGTCTCCCAATGTACTCAAATAGCGGTGAAGAAAAGCCCATATGTCATAGCCGAGGTCAAAGGCTTGAAGACCCTGGCTCTTTTGGACACAGGAGCTAATATCTGCCTGATGTCTAAACAATTCTTCGACCAGGTGAATACTAATGGGCAACTACATCTGGATTTAACGAAAGCAACTGAGGTAGCCACAGCCGCCGAGGACAAAAGCCTGGCAATTCTGGGCGAATGTAAAATTACCTTCAAGGTCCATGGGGTGGACTACTCTTACACCTTCAGTGTGGCTAATGGGCTTCAGCATGATTTCATCATTGGATATGACTTTCAAGCAGCACATCAGTGGGTTGTTTTTCCCCACCAACATGTCCTCATGTGTGACAGGAAAAAGGTGCCATTGCTGACCCCGGGCGATTTGCAGGCGTTGGCTAACCGGTTTAGCATTGCAGTGTCCTGCAGTGTGTTTTACTGTATGCGAGAAACGCGGAAGCTGCCTCCCCGTTCTAATATTATGGTACCGGTTTCCTGTTTCGTGGATGGCGCGAAAAACCCGCAGGAACGACAAACTGTGGTCTTCGAACCATCAGGGGACCTGATGGAAATTTTTGAGGTTTATCCGGTACCCGGGATCCTCGAGGTTTCACCACAGGTGAATTATATCAAGGTCTACAACCCACTTGATAGGACGATACACTTACCTAAAGGGTTACCCCTAGGTCAAGCCGAGCCAGTCACGACTATAACGGAACGTCAGGGCTTTCGGTACGCAACAGAATTGGGTGTGAACTTCGTCCAAGCTAGAACGCAGATGACTAGCTGGGCCTCACACCCGGCTACCCAAGTTCAGGAAGGCGAATTACAACATGCCCTGAAGGAAGTGGACCGTTTAGCCCCTTTTAACCCTGGGGGTACCCCGCCAATGGTGAACTGCGTTGGGCCTGTTGCCAATATACCACGATGGGTGGACCCCACCGTGTGTGCCGTACAGTCAGACAGGTCATGGGGTACAGAAGAGCCACCTGCTCTGTCTGACCGAGGACTCCAAGCATTTAACGATATGCACTACTCCGCTGATGAGATGACAACCCAGCCTATGCCGTCGTGGGAAGAACGACAGCAATTTATTGATGAAAATGTTGACTTCGACTCTATGGTTCTGGACGATGTGGGGAAAGCGAAGCTACGGGATCTACTAGTGGAATTTTACGACGTAGTAGCTCGCCCTGGTAACCCGGGTCGAACTAAAGTCGATCAACATGTCATCGATACTGGCAAGGACGGCCCAGTAAAGGGCAGATCCTATCGGTATAACCCGAAGGATAAGGCAGAAATCGAAAAGCATATCAAGGCTATGCTTGAAGAGGGAGTTTGCTCCCCCTCCACTAGCCCTTGGTCCTCCCCATGTATCCTTGTCGGCAAGAAGGATGGTACGACAAGGTTGGTAATTGATTACAGGCGCCTTAATAAGATCACGAAGAAAGACAGTTACCCATTACCGAAGATAGACGAGATCTTGGATCAACTCCAAGGTGCGGTCATATTTTCTACGATTGACTTGGCCGCCGGTTATTGGCAAGTGGAGGTCTATCCGGAGCATAGGGAAAAGACGGCGTTTGTGTCACATATGGGCCTTTTTCACATGAATGTTATGCCCTTTGGTCTCTGCAATGCTCCGGCGACCTTCCAGCGTATTATGGAAAAGGTCCTTACAGATCTCCCAGTCTATATTGATGACGTTTTGATCCCTTCCCCTGATCCTGATTCTCTGCTGAGGTCGACCCTCCAGCGTCTCCGGGATAATGGACTGAGAATCAAGCTGAAGAAATGCTGTTTTGCCCGAGAAGCGGTTCCTTTCCTAGGCCATTACGTGGGCCGTAATGGTATCAGCGTGGACCCAGACAAGGTTAAAGCGGTTTCTCAGCTCCCTCCCCCTACTGACGTGAAGGGTATTCGCGCCTTTCTGGGTATGTGCGGATACTATCGCCGATTCGTGTCCAATTACGCGAAAGTGGCCGCTCCACTGACCGACCTCCTTAAGAAAGGGGTCCCCTTTCTTTGGTCCGACGAATGCCAGCAAAGCTTCGAAGCACTGAAGCAGCATCTCACGACAGCTCCAGTGTTGGCATTTCCTGATTTCTCGAAAACTTTCTACGTGTCCACTGATGCCAGCAAGCGTGGTTTTGGAGCAGTCCTGGAGCAGCAGTTTTCGGTCCCGCGAAGCTATGACAAACCGAACGGGCCTCGTATGCTACGGGAAAGACCAGTAGCATATGCCAGTAGGACATTGACCCAGGGTGAGAAAGGCTATTCGGCAACCGAAATGGAAGCCTTTGCGGCCCTCTGGGGATGTCAAAAATTCAGGCATTATCTCTCATGCAAACAGTTTGTCCTGCGCACGGACCATATGGCTGTAAGGGATCTGCTGAACAACTTCAAGGCACTGGGATCACTAAAATTGGCTAAGTTCGCGTCACGTATGTTGGAATTTGAATTCACTGTGGAATATCGCCCGGGCAGGGAAAACCATGTCCCGGATGCGCTGTCGCGTCTATGGCCAATTGAAGAACCGGTGGATAGCGAACAGGAAACACTGGAAGTTATGTATCCACCTGAGGTGTATGCCTTGACGGCAGCACCACCGGGCCCACCAACGGTGCTCAGTTGGAAGCGGCAACTTCGAGACGAACCTGAATTTGCTGTCTTATTGGACTTCCTAGAACAGAAGCGACTGCCGGAAAACCAGCAGGAAGCGTTGGTCTTGACGAAGCTGAGGTCTTCGTTTAATATTAAAGACGGGGTTCTTTATCGGGACTATTTGGACGAACGAGGTATGCGCCGAGGTTCTTCGTTCCCTACGATCGTGGTACCACGTAACGAACGTGAACAGCTTTTGGAAGAGGTCCACACGCATTTTACGACTGGTGGACACCGGGCTCATAAAGCGGCTTATGCTAGTTTGGCAGCCAAGTATTGGTGGCCTCGCATGTCTCAGGATCTGGCGGAATTTATTTCGCAGTGTAAACCCTGTGCAAAGTTTAATCATGGGCCACGGCGTCATCAAGCAACGATGCAAAATACCGTCGTGGTCCGACGCCCCTTAGAGGTGATAGCCATGGATGTCATGCACTTCACCCATCGGGAAACCAAACGAGGTAACACCTGTGTCCTGTGCATTGTGGACTATCTTACTCGGTATGCCGAAGCCTTTGCGATGCCGAACGAACGGGCTGAAACGACGGCTTACTAGTACCTCAATGGGTTCGTGGCCCGTTGGGGCGTCCCAGGGCGCGTTCTAACGGATCAGGGCCCTAATTTCATGTCAGCTTTTATGACGGCCCAAGTGGATGCGACTGGGTCGGAGCGCCTCCGGACCACAGCGTATCATCCGCAAACTAACGGGGTAGTGGAACGGTTTAACCGGACGCTACGTAGTTTGATTACCAAATACGTGGATCGATATCAGACGGATTGGGATGATTACCTACCTTGGGCCCTGTCCATCTATCGGGCCACGGTCCACAGTTCTACGCAGGAAACCCCGTATTTCCTGATGACCGGTCGGGATTACCGGTACCCCTTGGATAATTTCTTCCAGAATCACGGCGACGACCCTGTCGAGAGATACGATGATGTCCGAAACCAGTTGTTGCCACATCTGGGAGAAGCTTGGAGGATAGCACGGGAAATGCTACAGGAAGCGGCGAATATAAACAAAGTCCGGTATGATAAGAAAGCCACGCCAGTAGAATATAAACCAGGGTCCCTGGTTATGTTGAACGTGGAGAACAAGAACGTGCAACAGGACTTAGCAAGAAGCTAATACCGAAGTATGACGGCCCGTATCGGATCCTGGAAAAGATCTCGCTAACGAACTATCGCATTGGCCCGACTAACGGCTTGGGTGACCCATCCGTGGTTAATATAAATCGCTTGAAGCCGTTTGGAGATGCGCCTGTCAAGCTTCCAGTTGTTCAACTTTAGGTTCCCTAAAGTTGATCTAGTACGTCTAGGGTTTGAGCTTCCATTTACCTATTAGGGATATCCCTACGTCTCTGTTAGTATTTATGGGCTGCCCATAATTAGCTAGGATTTTATCTGCTTTGACGTCTCTGGGTGTTTGCACTATATTTGTTACGTTTGTCACAATTTCTTTCCCCTATGGGGGTGGGGTTAAATTACTTTAAGGGCCTTCTTTGAATCATCTTAGTTTCGTTCGTAAATTGGGGTTTTCGTTCTACACTTTGTGAAATTCCTACCTCAGCTGCCTGGACCTGGGTAGAAATCTAGAGGCGGAGCGACTACAGGTTCCTAGACCGGGCATACTCTAATAATTTACCTAAATTCTACCTACCTAACTAACAACTAATACCTTACCAAACTACGATCGCGAGGAGTAGGTTACAATTCTTTACCAGCATAAAATAAGGCAAGCGGGGATACAAAAGAAATACAAATAGGGCAACCACTTCCCAGACGACAATTAACAACACTGAACTTATGGATCAGATCTAACTGATTAAAGTAGCTAACAGACTAAAGACTGTATAAACAGCAACCATCAATTTTAGTGTTTGTTTTAAGATTAAGTTGCAACACTTGTTTTTAGTTGATTCTCAACATCCTCCCCTGGATAGAAAAATTTTAGCGCCTGCTAAAATACAAAAATGGAAAGTGAATGCTACCGTAATTCAATAGTTGGAAGTTAAAAAGAATTTCAAAGGTAAACATAGATCTCACACAATTCCCATGAGACCAGTTATGAGGCACGTATCCTGGCACGTTTACCCATGGTTAAAACAAAGAAACCACAAATAGAAGTTAAGAGAAATTAAAGTTAGAAAATGGTAGCAAAGTGGAAGTCATAGACAGGCGAAGTATAACGAAACACAGGGAGAATAAACTAAACGAAACAATGCAGTAAGTAGTTGCAACCAAACTAAGTATAGCGAAAATGAGTAACCAGAAATAGAAAAGAAAAGGGAACGACCCACATAGAAAAGGTAATATACCCAAAAAGCCACTATTAATAGAAAACAGTAAAGAGTAGAAACACAACAATTATTCATACATTCATCGGCCTTCAACAATCATACTTTCATACATACAAATCAAACACGCATTATATCAATTTTTAGAAAACAACAAACAATACAGAGTTTACGGCTAATCACTACTATACAAAACTACAAGAAAACTACCTAAACTATACAAAGTTCACAAAATCCTAACTAACAAATACAAGATTCACAAATACAAACGTAGATAGGTTAATTTTTTACATCATATATCAAACTACTTGTCAAAAGTCAAAAACTAACCTAACTAACCACAACATAGCATTCAATATCCTAACTAAGCTATACAACAAAAAATTATCCTGTACACGACAAACAAATAATCAATGCACATAATATGAGGTAAAGACTATTGCAAATAAAGAAAATTTTATCTATTGTAAACCGTTTTTAACCTAAAATTTTAAAGATCTAGCGCACGGACCTTCCTCCGCCGCATAAAAAATAAAGATCACCTGATCTTTCCAAGAAAACAAGAAAAAATACGTATACATATAACAATCAAAATTAAAGCACATACATATATAGGGGAAAAATATAGGGAAAGGGTTACATAACTAGACGAATCAAAGTCTATAGACGAATCATACAGTAAAGTATATATATGGCAAAAAAATAACTGTACATGGCATAGAAATAAAGCACAACAATTAATGACTTAAACAATGGCAAATATATAAGGCAAAATGATTAGAAATTAACAAAAACAAACAAACAATTATGCATATACTGAGCAACAAAATTAAAGTCTATATTGTCTATAAATTTAGATCGTTGTAGTAGTTGTTGTAGTTTTATAGTTAAGTTTTAGGATGATGGTCTTCTGGTTTCACCGTAGGATGAGTTCAAACCCGTATGAACTCCACTTCAGGATCGGAGCTGTATCTACAGAAGACATCGAATTTAGAGTTTCGATGGGAGTCGTTATATCCGTCGTTGTAGTCGATTAAACACACATACACTTATAATATGATGGCTATACAGAGCCGACAATGCAATTAAAAGATAGAAAAGAATTATAATCTAGAAGTGAAAATTAAAGAAGAAGTGCTCTAGAAAGAGAAGATCTTTAAGAAGATAAATAGAATAAATGTCATTTTATACTAAGTGACTAGTAAGTCATAATTATTCATAATGCATCGCGTAGTAAAAATACGATTATCATCGAAAACAACAACATACAAATAAACATATATACACGATCAATAGCATTAGCTGAAAACACAAATAAACCAATATAGGTAACCGTAGTAAACAACCGTACGTAAACAACCATAATCAATAAACAAACAATATAAGTAACACGAAAAACAAACTAAGAACACAAATATTTTTGGGTTTTTAGAATATTGCTTTTTAGGATTTTTCCGAATATGCATAACTAACTTCAAACACGAAATTAACGACGTACTATCAATTAACGATCAATACTGTACACGTTTATATGAATACGACAAAGTACGAACAAAACAACTATACAGTCTAATTACCGACTAATTGGCTATCATACAAAATTACTACAGCTTAACGTGATCACAAAGACAAATACTAATACTACACATATAGATTCCGCTTGTTTTCCGTATTTTACGCTCGCTAAATCCGTCACAATTAAAGAATCACCAAAAATTCCAAAATACGTCTACCGTCTATACATACTACTGTCATCGTGAGGCTTTCAAAGTCGTTACTCCGTTACTCATTACATCGTGCCTCGAAAAGTCACTTAATATTTTCGTCGCTAAATCTTGAACTAATCCGTAAATAAGCTAACTACTAATCCGTTTTCAACTCCGTTTTACAAACTTGAACGTCACTTTTAAATCTCGCACACGCTACTGGTTAATGCTCCGTTGAAAAGATGTCAAAATTAGTATTTGAATTTGAGTTGGGTGGGTCACAGTTTAAACTAGAAAGCGAGCCAAAAAGTTCGCACTCAGCCAAACTAATGACCCTGTTGTGTAGATTGTCCAGAAAGACAACTCACCAACGTAGGTGGGAATGTTAAAACACAGCCAAGTTTAAATTAAGTCACCGTTTGGATTACGTCAAAGTCATGAGTCGTCAATCTTGAGAATGTACGTATATAATTAAAGATAAAAATAGTAAACAATCGTTAATTCTACTGGTTTCAGAAGTCAAAGTTAGCACTTCGTTAAGTTAAATGATAATATTAAGATTAAAGTCAAAAAAGTGAGTTACCAACTTAACAAACCAACTGCTTGTCCAGTTCTATAGTCACCATATCAATTCCAAATGGTTGTCGTCAAGAATCCTGGGAATCATTGCAATGAACGGCCATAGGAAGAGTCATTCGTCCAAATCGTGTCAGATACCATGCCGAGAACCAAGTGCTTAGTCGAGTCCTTAAACACACAAAAATACACAATACGATTCCATGTATATATAATCATGAAACAAAAATAAACCAAGTCAATATTACAAAATGCCGTCTTCATGTGCCATCGAGCAAATAGTCTAGGATAAGAGTCCAGTCACAAAAAATTGCTTAATTCGTTCAAATCATCACATACCAATTCGTTTCAAACCGCTAACGAAGTTCACAAAAAACTGCACTATACTAGTGCTTGACATTGCGTACTCGCTGAGAAGAGTCAATGCCAAATAAAGACCTATTCAAAGCACCATAATCAAATACGTATACAAAACAAACCAAAAACCGTAGTCTATCGTACTAACATTTAGTCAAAAACTTATCTGTGGATAGGCTTGTCAAACTTATTTCGATCCGTTCAATCATCCAATGGCACTGCTATTCATGCGAAATCAACATAGCATCGTTGTCTTCCTTGGTTCAAATTGATTGGTCCATCGGCGTTATCATATCATCGTGAATTCCAATCGTGGGTTTCGTCTATGTAGTAAAGCAGATCAAAAAGTGAAGCCCTTAAACAAAAATAAGCAAGTGCAACAAAACAGTACTAACTTAGGAAAAGAACTTGCTGAATGGTGATGCAATCGGCTTAGGTTGCGACGTGATAGTGTCGAACAAATTAGATAAGGTGCTTTCAAAAGAATTCTGAAGTGACTTAACAAACGGAAAATCTGTCAGTGCATTGAGTGTTGGTGCTAAAGTGCCATTCGTGTCAGCTAGTTCGTTTTGTGTAGCGTTTTTTAATTCAGATAAAACTTTGGTATCGCCTTCGAATGTAGCACGTTCGCACTTATCAGTGTTTATCATCTCAACATCTAGTGGCGTATCCTTTAGCGAGTTGTGTTCAGTACTGTTCGATTCCACGTCTGAACTATCCTCAGAAACTTCATGCGGTAAAAGAATTTGCGAAGATACAAGATCCACAAAAAGAAACTTATCCGAAAAATCTGGGTCTGCAACTTTTATCAGTTTCTGCTTCTGTGTACGTAAGCTTTCACAAGTTACTTCATTCGTAGGATTACTTTCTTCTTTAGCATTAGTATACGTAGGCGGTTCATGTGAATTATCCTCAGTCTCAGTGGAAGCATCAAGCTTAGAACTTTGGCTTAAAGGTACTACAATATTCGCGTTCGAGTTATGTACTTCGACTGTCGCAGAGTGAAAAGCAGGCCTACTATGCTCAATGACGTGCGGTCTATGTTCCTTCTTTCTTTCTCTTCTATACCTAGACGAATGGAAAACTCGAATTACAAACGAAATTGTGTCATCTGCATGACGAGAGAATTTTGAACTACTATGTCGCTTATGATTGAATGATCTTGGCGCATGATTTCCTATATAATGAACAGAGAGATCTGTCTTTTCGTGTAGACCAGTGTCACCGTTATGCTTGGTAACCCTCGAGTGGCGAGCCAAAAAGTTCGCTCCTGAAGGCACCCCTTGATTTAGTGATCTGGCTGTACTCGTCCCTAAATTTGGCAGGTGGGCACTTGCAGATGGGAAAACCACGCGAGGTCCAAAGGAAAACGCTTGATTTTCACAGCTGCGCCCGTTCGTGGCAATAGGTCGAGGAACAAATCCAAAATTATTCCTAGCAGAAAAAACTGAAAATCTAGGCTGTTGCCTCTGAAAAGGGAAGTTATACCGAAAATTTGCAAGTAAAAACCGAGGTTGCTGAAAATTCATTGGCCTAAAGCCAGCGTTCTGATTATGGAAACGTGAATTCCGAAAAGTTAGACCAGAAAAAGCATTTGCCTGATGAAAATTGGCTTGATTAGATACCCTTGAATTTGGTGGAATTGGTCGAAGAAAAAGTGCATTACGCTTGTCGACCTGGCTACCGTCAATAGGTACCAATTTTACCCATCGTTGCTGATCTGGTATGAAAAGAACACGTTCCTCCATTTCAGATTGAAATTGCTTTGAATTTCCAGAAAAACCGTTAGGCGGAAAAGAAACATTAGAGGGAGGGATTGTACGTACGTACGTATTAGAAGTTGACGTTGAAAAACCATTAAAAGTTGGTTGAATAGAACATGCCCTGTTAGTACGTACATACGTATTTGAAGATTTCTGAGAATTTTTTAAGTTTTTTCGTCCAAACTGATGGTTAGGTGGTAACTTTGACTTAACCACGCCCGCAAAAGAAGAGAAGATTGAACAAATTTGATCGGAAGAAATAGTCTTCTGATTGGGATATGTTTTCATCAAACTCTCCACAACATTTTCAGGTGAAGAAAAAACCGAACAAACATCAAGATTAGAGTTCGAAACTGTATAGGAGCACATACAAAAAATGTCGAGTCTGGTCTAACATTACTGAAAATGTGACGGAATCGTGCGAAATGTCTCAACAAATCATTCCAAGCTTTGTGTTACCGTCGTTCTTAGGAAAAAGTCCGAAAATTGGAAGTTATTAGAAAAACACACAAGGGGGGCACGTCGACGAAAAATGGGAAAATCTGAAATTTTGGCGAAAATAGGAGAAAATCCAAGCAAAACCTAGCAATTCTAGCGTAGTTACGCTCTACGTTCGTGGAACTAACCGTGGAATTGGACAAAATTAGGCAAATCGTTGAAAATTGAAATTCAACTATAGTGAGGTCAAAGACCAAAAACTGAAAAAGTATCCGTTTTGGGGCAAAATCGCAAAAATTCTAAGAATCCTGGAAATCTGCAGTTAGGATACGTTCTACGACCGTAGTTTTAGTCGTAGATAGGCTCAGAACCGACAAAAACACTCAAAATTGAAAAATCAGTAGGGGGGGCACCGCGACTGAAAATATGAAAAATCGAAAAATCGGTGCCAAAATGGAAAATTTTTCCAAAATTTGAACAAAATCTGATATTTTTGTGCTCAGAAACGAGTGGAGCACCTACTGAAACCTATAGGGGGGGTCCAAATACCTACTTCCAAAAATTAGCTCAAAAAATGACTATGTCCGAATCTCAAAAAAAAATTTTGACAGGGGGGGGTTTTTAGAAAATTGGTCATTTTCCGGAAAATCTTCGAATTATAGGTCTGGCGTGGTGGCGTTGATGTTATCCAATCGTTATTAGCCCTTGAAATTAGAAAAATCGGCCAAAAATTAAAATTTTCGTCGATTTTTAGGTCAAAATTGACGATTTTGGGTCAAAATCGATTGTTACCTTTTTTGAACCGAAATCGAAATTTTGAAGGTTTATCACAGCTTGTTTACCACCTAATCGTACTAAAATGACCAAAAGTCGGTTTCCAGAAAGCTCTTACAGAAAAATCTAGGTCTATGAAAATTCAATTTTTATGTACGTAACCGACAGTGCAAAATCAAAATGGGGGTCCTAGAAAAAATTCTGTCGATTGAAAATTTGAAAATTCCTACTGGGGGGTACAGAAAAACACGGGGAATTCATTTCTGACCAATATAGAAAATTTCAGATGGGGGGGTCCAAAAATTTCTAAGCTTTTGGACTCAAAAAAAAATTTTGAAAATGGGGTCCTTAGGGGTGGACCAAAAATATCCCTAAACTAAATATATATACCTAGCGCGTTAATACAACTTAAGGGTGCCTATTTAGAATAAAATAAGCCTAAAATTTAATAAATTTGAAGGGGGGGGAACCTGAAATTCACAATTTATAAACCTAAATTTCTAATTAATTTATGGCTTTTAAAGCAGCCCTGGGAGTCAACCAGGTAGGCGTTGCTGCTTAAATTATAATTAATTTAAATTATAAAATTACCTCCCTAAAGTTTGGGTGGTGTCGTGTTCACCAAAAAGTGAACCCTTCACCTTCTCAGCTCAAATCTCCCCCAAATCCTGATGTGAAGTCCGGGGCCCAAGGGGGGTGGGGGGGGGGGTGGCTAAAATTTCCCCAAAAACGGCTGAAAAAATTCGTGGAGTGTCCCCAAAGCCTCCCCAATATATTTCCGGAGGGGGGAAGTCCGTCCCCAAAATTTTCTGGGTGGGGTCGGTCAGCAGTGAAGTCGGGGAGTTCCCCCGACCACGGTTTCCAAGGCGGAATCTGAATAGCTATGTACTGGCTTGCTCATTCTCAATAAGTTGAAAAATTGAAAAGAAGGACTAAACTCAATAAAAATTAAAGAAAACTATTCAAAACTAATTATCTACACGAAAAGTAAATAAGAAAAATCAAAATTGTCAAAATTTCGCAAAATTGCAAAAATTTGAAAATTTGAAATTTTCGTCGAAAATGTGATGGTCAACCAGACAGAGTCAAACTGTTCACGGTCGCCATATGTGAAATTCCTACCTCAGCTGCCTGGACCTGGGTAGAAATCTAGAGGTGGAGCGACTACAGGTTCCTAGACCGGGCCTACTCTAATAATTTACCTAAATTCTACCTACCTAACTAACAACTAATACCTTACCAAACTACGATCGCGAGGAGTAGGTTACAATTCTTTACCAGCATAAAATAAGGCAAGCGGGGATACAAAAGAAATACAAATAGGGCAACCACTTCCCAGACGACAATTAACAACACTGAACTTATGGATCAGATCTAACTGATTAAAGTAGCTAACAGACTAAAGACTGTATAAACAGCAACCATCAATTTTAGTGTTTGTTTTAAGATTAAGTTGCAACACTTGTTTTTAGTTGATTCTCAACAACTTAATAGAATTCATTCTCTTACTTAATCCCTTATTATGACCTTGTATTGGGGTCATAATAGCACTTCATTTATTTTTAATCCCATTCAAATTTACCTAAGGGGTCTTGCTCTTTTCTATCTAAAAAGGAATTCCTATGGTTTCGTGTCAAAAGGTCAAGAAGGCCCTTCACTTGTTTCTTCCATAACAGTACACGTGGTTCACGTGCACTCGGATATATGTGTATATGTGGGTTTTACCTTTTAGTATGTGTGTGGTTCTTTCTCCTGTAGGTAGGTCTGTAGTTAGGATAGTAGGTAGTTCACCCATCTCTCTGTGTGTGTGTAGTTTCTTTCTCACTTTCATTTGTTTTGTCATGCTTTCACCCTCTGATCGTTTTTGCACATTTTTTTTCTGAGTTTTGTAGCTTAGACCCTAGATGCTGAATCCCTTCTATGGTGGTATCCCTTTTGGTTGTCAAAAGAACGGAAGGTCTTATGTCTTAACCGGGGGGAACCCTAGGCCAAAGGGGTGCTCTTGAAGGATTCTGCTTAAAATTTTGTCGGCGCTATCTTCTTGGTTTAACCGGCGATTTGCTTTGGATTTGTGGTTACCGGGCAAGTATATTGCTGATTCCGCTCCTCCCGGATAAGAGGACAATGTATTCTACCCGTGTGCCGACGTGATATGTTATGATCCTGCTACTCCCCATTGGGCTACGGTGCGTCTGCCTTTGGAGCGCTCCAGTCCGGTGTTCAGTATCTTTTGAACCGTATACATGCTAGTCTTTTTATGACCGGTAACCTGTCATTCCCTTGGTCTTTGTATACCCGTTACGAGTATACAGTAAAAATTCGTGCCCCTTTGTACGGTTCCTTTCCATCATGAAGCTACGGCGGTGGCCTCTACCCCTAAATTCGGCGGATGTTTAACCTTCCACAATCGGCGGATGTTTAACCTTTATTAGCGGCGGATGCGTTTCCCTTCCCCATTGGTTATCATTCACCTTCCCCTGTCTGGTCGTTCATTTCCTTGGGCGACCTATTTGGACTATTTTCCTGGATGTGACAATTCTACTTAATTGGGACTTTAACTGGCTTTGACTTTAACCGGATGTGACTACCTATTGCTCAATTTTGCGATTTGCTCAATTTGGACAATCCCGATTTTGACTGCCATATGATTGCTCAACCATGAAGCCTTCCCTATTTTTGACATTCTCTCTTATGAAGATCCAGTATTATGACATTCTCAACTACGACGACTTGCTCAATATTTTGAATACATGCCAAATGCGAAATGGACGTTTACCCTTACCACCATATATATTTTCGGCCCAAGGAAGAATTTTATTGCCAATTTTTGTGAACTTTATTATACAGTTGTCTTAATGTATATATAAATGACCTTGTCATTAATAGTTTCTTATGTTAATACCTTGTGTGTAAGCTTTGCCTACGTATTTTTATGACATATATACTACGATGTTTGCGTATTATATTACAAAATTTTTACCTTTTCGAAGCTTACTAACATATTTTACCTTTTCTTGAAGCTTACTTTAAAATTATTTCTACTAACTCCTTGAAGCTAACCTTTAAAATTTTACCTAAATTTTTTCTGTTCTGCTTAGTTCTTAACTATTTCGTTCTATTCCGGGTATTCTGTATAGTTTTATGCGTAATATATGTTTGTTGGTAGTCTTAACCAAATATTTTACCAAAACTTGGATTTCTTTTAATTTTCTTCAATTCTTTTCGCTTTTTATCTAACGGATATTCTATGTTGGGTTTCTTACTAGTCTTTCTGGCCGAAGGCCCTAGCCAGTATCATGTCTCAAAAATTCTGACTCTTGTCCCTTGGAAATTCCCTTTATCATGCCGCCACGTTTTTGTTTTAAAATTCTTGTTTACGTATATCTTTTAGTTGCCCCAACGTTTTCCCTCCTCTAATTTTTGGGTTGTTTCTGAAGGTAATGATGTCAGTTTTGTTACCCCGGACCAGTGCGCTAAAGTAGTACCCGAAATATATGCCCCTACCCCCAGTAAGGCCTGCAGCGCGGTTGGGAGGCTCATCTATAAAATTTTCTTATTCTACTTTAGTGAACTTTATTTCTAAATTACCGGTGTTTCGCGCTTCTTTTCTTAAGAATTCCTAACTTACCCCTTCTTTAAATTAATATTAATTTTGGTACCTGCGGGGTACTTGGGGACTTCTTTCGTACCCTGTTGGTCCTTTTCTATACATGCTTTAGCATGGTAAGGGTTCTTTCATAACCCTTTTTAATTTCATTTAATTATTATTCTAAAGACTTCATTTAAAGCTCGCCCCCTCTTTTGTGCGAAACACCGGAAACTTATACTCTTGTTTTTATATTCTTACCCTTATAACCCTACTTAAAATTTTGTAGAAGAGCCGAATGGAACTGAGTTAGTCCAGCGAGGTTTAGGCACCCTGAACCCACCCAGCCGAGATTCTGCGCACCCTTGAGTTTAGCGGGAGGTAACCTCCGCACCTTAACTGAATTACCCTATATGAAGCTGACATCCGGGTTCTTGAATTTGTGGGATTGGTTTTTACTGATTTTTGTTTCTTTTACCTGGTCGTTTTGACCAGAGGGTCCCTCTGGCGCTCCTGTCCCCGTGGCCTTTTCTTATGGCATGGTCCACGCGCCATTGTTTTTCTTATTGATTTCTATCCTTGTTGTCTCTTTGTACTGGCTCGGGTCCTAGGTACTTTTAGTAACATGTTCTTGAATTGCGTTTTTGTTTTTTCTATTTGTTTTACTGTTTACCGTGTTTTACTTGTTTTGTATTGCTCTAACGTATTGTCTTTGTTCCCTATACTTTTGGAGACCACGTCAAAATTCATTTAAAATTTCTCTTTGCTCAACGTTAAATGACTTTTTCCTTACGAGGTTCCCTCGCAGGTGCTCGGGCGGTAAGCACTGGGGAGTTGTAATGGGTGGGTGTTTTTAGTATGTTTGATTTATGAATGTATGTGTGTGTATTTTTGAAAATGTTGAGAAATGTGTGTGTGAAATTCATGTGTTTGAGAAATGTCCCTAAACTAGTCTTTTCATAACGTGTTTTTATTTAGCGCTAGGCGGCGCTTTCGAATAGCAAAACTAGATAGGAACCTTTATCCAATGAAAACTTTCCAGGCCTCTTGCAAAAATCAATACTTTCATCTGATTGGCTATTTAGGGGGGTGGTCTGACGCAAGAACAAAAAGTAGTCAGTCTTAAGTTTGGTTTTCTCAGTGAATGGTCGGGCTTTGAGTGGTGATATACATATACGTATTTTTATGCGCAAAGTTCTCCCCTCTGTTTTCTTTTATCATTGTCCCTTTTTAACTAGGATCCCTAGTCTTTGTCTGTCTATACCGTGGCTTTTTGTATTACTTGGATTCCCCCGCTACTATTTATAACTGTCCCCTGGTTTAGGTCGTACCGGCCAAACCTTCCCATATTTTACGTTATTTATGTGATCCTATCCTCTGGTGGAAACTAGGGGGGAAAATGCCCTCGACGGGCAACCAACTTGGTAAAATAGGGAAAGACTTGAATGTTAAATACACGGTGCATGGTTACAACTGAGATTCTGCTGATGCGGAAAAATGCCGTTTCTCAGCGACTAAAATGACTGAAACCAGCTTTGTGCGCCGAATAGGGAATCTACTCGGCGACTAAAATGAAAGAAACCAGCTTTGTGCGCCGAATAGGGAATCTACTCGGCGTCTAAAATGAAAGAAACCAGCTTTGTCGCCGAATAGGGAATTCCCTCCTTCCGCCCTATTCGCGCGAA
>JASAND010018371.1:0-30376 GCA_030248195.1 Trissonchulus latispiculum
TATTTATTTAAGTTGTCTAACCACAAGATGACTCTAAGCAATTTAATTAAAACAAACGCTTTTATTTCGAAAACGTATTACTTGTCAGCTTATTTCTGTGTTTACAGTCCAGCTCTTCTCTTTCAGAAGTCAGTTATAGCAAGCTGCCAGCTGAAATCGCATTAGTATGTAAGCTAAACTATAACAGTAATATAACAAGAGCTATAATATGCGGGGCTAGAGCTATAACGTCATTACGATTACGTGCTGAATAAGGATCTGACAGTTCCTGCAGTTGTCTTTATAGCGACAAATTGAGGCGTTTAGGTCAGGAGATGTGTATATACATTTTAGTCGACATTTCTTGACCCTCACTGAGTACCTTGAGGTTTACTTACAAGCTTGAAGGCGTCAATATGAGCCCGAGAAAGCGAGCTGCTCATATTAAGCATTTAAATCTTGTCTTTTAGACATTTAAATGCTGGCTCATATTAAGCATTTGAATCTTGTCTTCTACCCATTTAGATGCTGGCTCATATTAAGTATTTTAACTCTTGTCTTTTACATATTTAAATGCTGCCCTTAGCTCATATTGCATTTTACATGCGACTGCAAGGAGCATTTTTCCTACTTGTATGTATAAATCAAAAAACCCGATCTAGGTATATACCTTTTTTGAGATTTCATGTGCCATTGAAAATGCAGCATCAAACGGACGGGTTTCCAGCCAGTGTTTTTTCGCCGACGGCTTGTGTGTAACGTTACACACCTCGCCAAAAATTTTTGCTATTTTTCAGAAAAAAGTGTGTAACTACCTAAAACTTTCTTTCTAATTTTCTCCCGCTTTGTTTACCACGTATGTATATTATAAGCAAGGCCGCACCCAGGGGGGGGTTCAAGGGGTCTAGACCCCCCCCCTTTTGGGATGACAAAATAGAAAATTTTTGCTATTTTTATGCCAAAAACAGCTATTTTTAAAAAATTTTCGCGCCTTCGGCGCGATAATTTACTTTTTGCAAGAAATTAAAGTCTAATGTACTGTTTTTGGGCAAAAATGCAAAATTTTTTTAACTTCTGGGGGGCTCCGCCCCCCAGACCCCCCGTTGCATTTTACCTTGGACCAGGACCCCCCCCTTTTCAAAATCCTGGGTGCGGGCCTGATTATAAGTATATTAGTAATGGGAACTAAATATTTCGAGGTGTTTTCGAAACAGCTTCTTTATAAGTGAAAATTGAAAACCCATCAGCAAAGCAGCAAAAATTGGTGAAGCTCCACCAAATCAACAAGACAAAGTTAAAAAATTAAGCAATTATAACGCAACGAGCTTCGATTCGTAGGAACTTACTACTACTACTACATACTACTTACTTACTTAGCTAGAGAAAGGAAAAGCAGCGACAGAATTTAGTTGGGATGGTTTTGACTTGATAGAACGAATAAAATTTTATTAGAATTAAAAACGCAAATTTATCTGAAGGGAAGTGAATGAATGAAAAAATGTAGTAAAGACGAGCCGATTGTTAAGTAGATATATATGTATATCAGGGGCGCACCCAAGGGGGGGGTGTGGGGGGGCGGCCGCCCCCCCAGTCAGGTCGAAGGTCAGAAAAATTAAGAAGCAGAAAGGAGAAAAAACAGAAAAAACAAAAATTTTCGCGCCTTCGGCGCGAATTAACTATTCTTTGGTTGTTTTGAGGATAGCATATGGGGCGGGGTGGGGTGGCTGGTCTTCAATTATTATTCGGTATACGTATATAGCAAGCAGCGGTTGCTATGCTTTCTGTGCGTACTATGCGTAGTATGCGTTGCTGTTTGTTTCTATTTTGATTTAACATATATATAGTAAACTAAAATATTATCTGGTCAAGGCAACATTATGTCTAACCAACTATTACTTACCTATATATATACCTATTAAACTGTTCAAGGCAAAGAATTCAAAGTTTTGTAAACAATTTTACTCCGAAATTTTAAATTTTCTTCTACTTATAGGGGGCAGCGCCCAAAGACACCTTGCGTATCTATTTTTCGCCAGCTATTCATACTCTGACACCGCAGTTCGACGAGCATGCAACGTAAAATGAAGCTAAGGTCCGTGACGTTGTCTAAAAACGTAGTAAATCGAAGCTAAAAGTGTTTATAGCTTTATACTATATAATTTTTGTAATTTTACGCAGTCGAAATTAATATATACGCATTCTAAAATAAAAATATATGCAAAATTTAAGCAGGTGCGTTTTTCAAAAAATTCATTAAAAACCCCTGATATGCACGCTTTTTTACAAAATACAATTTAAAATGCACACACAAAAGCTTAGTCAAATTTTGCTACTGCTAACCACAACATGGCTCAAAAAATTTTCAAATAGGTGAAGCTTTTTAAAAAGAGCTCTAGCTTTTAGCTGGGGGCTGCCGCCCCCAGACCCCCGCTTCTTCCCAATTTTTCTTATCATAGCTACGTTGCTTTGCTTTGTTTAGGGTTTTATTATTTGGAGTTATATAGTACATATGTACGTATATTCCTTATGTATCCGGTGAAACCAGGGCGCTAGCCAGAAGACAATTTTAATCCTTTGAAACAACACAAAGTGGTCAGAAAAAATTGTTTTCAGGTCTAAAATGCAAAAAATTATCAACTTCTGGGGGACTTCTCGCATTTCTGAGAATGATTAATTCTAATTAACTACCTCAACCAATGTAACCAATTACTATATACATGCACAAAGCAAAAAAGCACAAAAATCTCAAAAATCTCAAAGCACAAAAACATGTGTAGAAATAAATGACTATAAAAAATTTCAACATTGTTGCCGCCCCCCCTGTCAGAAAACGCTGGGTGCGCCACTGATGTATATATATACAGAAAAAGCGAGTTCTTTCCGTATACAACATCAAAAATAAAACATAACAAAAAGGTGTAGAAGGGGGGTCTGGGGGGCGAAGCCCCCAGAAACGGTAAAGATGTGGATACAAATTAATGCGCATTGAAGAAAGTACCCACTATTTGGCAAAACTTGTCAAAAAATTTCTGTGTAACGTTACACAGTCGCCAAAAATTTTTTGCTATTTTCCAGAAAAAAGTGTGTAATTACACGCGTTTTTGAGCAAAAAAAAACACTGTTTCCAGCACTCGGAAAATTTAGAATGCCCAGTCCCGACCCGACCACACCAAGTTTTTGTCGTGCTTTGAAAATTTTAAGGGGCCCCTCCCCGCAGAAAAATTTAGAACGGCCCGCCCCGACCCCACCTTGTTTTTTCTTGTTTTGAAAAATTTTTAATTTTGTTCGTGCGTACAAAAATTTTTAAGGGGCCTGCTCTCCCATCCCAGCACTCGGAAAATTTTTAATGGCCCGCCCCGACCCCACCATGTTTTTGTCGTGCTTTGAAAATTTTAAGGAGCCCCTCCCATCATTTCACGCAGAAAAATTTAGAATGGCTTGCCCGACCCCACCTTGTTTTTTTCATGTTTTGAAAATTGTTTTTATTTTTTTCTTGCCTACAAAAATTTTTAAGGGGTCTAGTCTCCCATCCCAGCGTTCGGAAAATTTTTAATGGCCCGCCCCGACCCCACCATGTTTTTGTCGTGCTTTGAAAATTTTAAGGCACCTCCCATCATTTCACGCAGAACAATTTAGAATGGCCAGCCCCGACCCCACCTTATTATTTAAATTTTAGCAACTGTGGCCGAATGAAACTTTTCCGTGCGTACAAAAATTTTTAAGGGGTCTGCTCTCCCATCCCAGCACTCGGAAAATTTTTAAAGGCCCGCCCCGACCCCACCAGGTTTTCGTCGTGCTTTGAAAATTTTAAGGGGCCCCCTCCCATCATTTCACGCAGAAAAATTTAGAATGGCTTGCCCGACCCCACCTTGTTTTTTTCATGTTTTGAAAATTGTTTTTATTTTTTTCTTGCCTACAAAAATTTTTAAGGGGTCTGGTCTCCCATCCCAGCATTCGGAAAATTTTTAATGGCCCGCCCCGACCCCACCATGTTTTTGTCGTGCTTTGAAAATTTTAAGGCACCTCCCATCATTTCACGCAGAACAATTTAGAATGGCCAGCCCCGACCCCACCTTATTATTTAAATTTTAGCAACTGTGGCCGAATGAAACTTTTCCGTGCGTACAAAAATTTTTAAGGGGCCTGCTCTCCCATCCCAGCACTCGGAAACATTTTTAATGGCCCGCCCCGACCCACCAGGTTTTGTCGTGCTTTGAAAAATTTTAACAACTGTGGCCGAAGAAAATTATTCCGTGCCTACAAAAATTTTTAAGGGGCCTGCTCTCCCATCCCAGCACTCTGAAAAATTTAGAATGCCCCGTCCCGACCACACCAGTTTTTTTGTGAAATGAGAAATTTTAACAACTGTGGCCGAAGAAAATTATTCCGTGCCTACAAAATTTTAAAGGGGCCTGCTCTCCCATCCCAGCACTCGGAAAGATTTTTAATGGCCCGCCCCGACCCCACCAGGTTTTTGTCGTGCTTTGAAAATTTTAAGGGGCCCCTCCCATCGTTTCACGCAGAAAAATTTAGAATGGCCCGCCCCGACCCCACCTTGTTTTTTCTTGTTTTGAAAAATTTTTAATTTTGTTCGTGCGTACAAAAATTTTTAAGGGGCCTGCTCTCCCATCCCAGCACTCGGAAACATTTTTAATGGCCCGCCCCGACCCACCAGGTTTTGTCGTGCTTTGAAAAATTTTAACCAAATTTTTTCGTGATTACAAAAATTTTTACAAATATTTTTAAGGGACCGCTCCGATCCCAGCACGCGGAAAAATTTTGAATGGCCCGCCCCGACCACCAGGTTTTCTTCGTGCTTTGAAAATTTTAAGGGGCCCCTCCCATCATTTCACGCAGAGAAATTTAGAATGGCCCGCCCCGACCCCACCTTGTTTTCTTGTTTTGAAAATTTTTTAATTTTGTTCGTGCGTACAAAAATTTTTAAGGGGCCTGCTCTCCCATCCCAGCACTCTGAAAAATTTAGAATGCCCCGTCCCGACCACACCAGTTTTTTGTGCATTGAAAAATGTTAACAACTGTGGCCGAAGAAAATTATTCCGCGCCTACAAAAATTTTTAAGGGGCCTGCCCTCCCATCCCAGCACTCTGAAAATCTTTAGAATGCCCCGTCCCGACCACACCAGTTTTTTTGTGCATTGAAAAATTTTAACAACTGTGGCTGAAGAAAATTTTTCCGTGCCTACAAAAATTTTTAAGGGGCCTGCTCTCCCATCCCAGCACTCTGAAAAATTTAGAATGCCCCGTCCCGACCACACCAGTTTTTTTGTGCATTGAAAAATTTCAACAACTGTGGCTGAAGAAAATTTTTCCGTGCCTACAAAAATTTTTAAGGGGCCTGCTCTCCCATCCCAGCACTCTGAAAAATTTAGAATGCCCCGTCCCGACCACACCAGTTTTTTGTGCATTGAAAAATTTTAACAACTGTGGCCGAAGAAAATTATTCCGTTCCTACAAAATTTTAAAGGGGCCTGCTCTCCCATCCCAGCACTCGGAAAGATTTTTAATGGCCCTACCCGACCACACCAGTTTTTTTGTGCATTGAAAAATGTTAACAACTGTGGCCGAAGAAAATTATTCCGCGCCTACAAAAATTTTTAAGGGGCCTGCCCTCCCATCCCAGCACTCTGAAAATCTTTAGAATGCCCCGTCCCGACCACACCAGTTTTTTGTGCATTGAAAAATTTTAACAACTGGGGGAAAAAATGTGGCTTGTTTTGGGGGAAGAAAATTTTTCCGTGCCTACAAAAATTTTTAAGGGGCCTGCTCTCCCATCCCAGCACTCTGAAAAATTTAGAATGCCCCGTCCCGACCACACCAGTTTTTTTTGTGCATTGAAAAATTTTAACAACTGTGGCCGAATAAAACTTTTCCGTGCGTACAAAAATTTTTAAGGGGCCCCTCCAATCCCAGCACGCGGAAAAATTTATAATGGCCCGCCCCGACCCAACCCCACCTTGTTTTTTTTGTTTTGAAAAATTTTTAATTTTGTTCGTGCGTACAAAAATTTTAAAGGCGCCTGCTCTCCCATCCCAGCACTCGGAAACATTTTTAATGGCCCGCCCCGACCCACCAGCTTTTGTCGTGCTTTGAAAAATTTTAGCCAAATTTTTTCGTGATTACAAAAATTTTTAAACATTTTTAAGGGGCCGCTCCGATCCCAGCACGCGGAGAAATTTTGAATGGACCGCCCCGACCCACCAGGTTTTCTTCGTGCTTTGAAAATTTTAAGGGGCCCCTCCCCGCAGAAAAATTTAGAATGGCTCACCCCGACCCCACCTAGTTTTTTTTCTTGTTTTGCAAAATTTTTAATTTTGTTCGTGCCTACAAAAATTTTTTAAGGAGGCCTGCTCTCCCATTCCAGCACTCGGAAAGATTTTTAATGGCCCGCCCCGACCCCACCAGGTTTTGTCGTGCTTTGAAAATTTTTAACAAAATTTTTTTCGTGATTATATATAAAAAATTTTGCAAACATTTTGAATGGCCCGCCCCGACCCACCAGGTTTTCTTCGTGCTATAAAAAATTATTAATTTTTGTCGTGCTTACAAAACTTTTTACGCCGCCACTCCCATCCCAGCACGTGAAAAAATTGTCAATGGTCCGCCCCAACCCAAACACGTTTTTTTGTGCATATATATACGTATATATATATATATAAACAATGGACCGGAATGACCAATAGAAATTTTTAAAGGGGCCGCCCCATCCCTGTATATCAAGGCCGCACCCAGGGGGGGTTCAAGGGGTCTAGACCCCCCCCTTTTTGGATGACAATATAGAAAATTTTTGCTATTTTTATGGCAAAAACAGCTATTTTTAAAAAATTTTCGCGCCTTCGGCGCGATAATTTACTTTTTGCTAGAAATTAACGTCCAATGTACTGTTTTTTGGCAAAAATGCAAAAAGTTTTCAACTTCTGGGGGCTCCGCCCCAGACCCCCCGTTCCATTTTAGCTTGGACCCCCCCCCTTTTCAAAATCCTGGGTGCGGGCCTGCTGTATATATATATATATATATATATATATATATATATATATATATATATATATATATATATATATATATATATATATATATATGTGTGTGTGTGTGTGTGTGTGTGTATGTGTGTGTGTGTGTTCGGACACAGGAAAATATCCAGAATGGGCTAATGGAGAGCAGTGGCCGAAGAAATTTTTTTCCTGCGTGCGTTAAATTTTTAAGGGGCCTCTCCCACCCCAGCACGCGGAAAAAGTTCGAATCAACCACCGAGACCCCACCAGGTTTTTTTCTGTGCTTTGAAAATTTTTAACAAAATGTTTTTTGACTACAAACATTTTTACGGAGCTATATACCCCTGGTGTTCGGACATACAAAAAACCCACCAGCTTTTTTTCGTGCTTTGAAAAATATAAAAAATTCGTCGTGGTTAGAAAAATTTCACAGGAACCACTCCCATCCCTCTGGCATTTTTTTAGGGTTTTGAAAGTGGGGGGGGAGGGCTTCGCCCCCCCTAGGGAGGGGGAAGTGGGGGGGGGGCTTCCGAAAAGTGGGGGGGGTGAGCCCAAGGTATAAAATACCAAAATTTTTAGCGAAAAATTAGCATTTTTTAGGTAAAAACACAAAAAAATCGCTGTTTTTAACCTTAAAATTAAATTATGAGTCCATAAATTAGCTAAAAATTGAGAAAATTTTTGAAAATTTGACCTCAAAAACCAAATTTTTCGACACTTTTGGGCGACCCCCAAAAAAGTGGGGGGGGCTTGCCGAAAAGTGGGGGGGATGAAAGTGGGGGGGCTCCGAAAAGTGGAGGGGGGAACCGAAAAGGGGGCCCCCCCACCCCCCCCCCACTAAAAAAATGCCAGTCCCTGCACGTGCAAAAATTGTCAATGGCCGGCCCCGACCCAAACACGTATTTTTGTGCTTAGAAACATTTCGATATCTCTGGATCTGTTCTGGGATAAGAACCATCCATGCAAGCAGAAAAATTTTGAATGGCCCGCCCCGACCCCACCCTGTTTTTTTTTCTTGGGCCAAAGAAATAGTTTCCGTGCGTACAATAATTTTTACGGGGCCTCTCCTACCCCAGCGCTCGAAAGAATTTGGAATGGCCCGCACCCGCACCGACCCCTCTGAAAAATTTTTCAATGGCCTGCCCGACCCAAACACGTGGGAGGGGGTCGCAACGCAACATACGGTGCGCTCGCGAACAGATTTTTGGCGGGGGGGGGTCGCAACACACGGGAAGCCCACGAACTATTTTAACATAGCGGGACGGCGTTCGCGCACAGGAAAAAATCCTGAATCGGCTGGTGGACAGGTGTGGCCGAAGACGGGGGAGCCTCAACCATAGGTGTACCTGGGGGGGACTCTCTCCCCTAAAATGGAAAAGTGCCGGCCCCACCCTCGAAATTTTGGAGGCAGACCCCCACCCCCAAATTGCCAAATCCCAGACCCCACCCACCCAAATTTGTCAGCAGACCCCATGGGCGTATATATCCAGGGGAGGGGTTTTGGGGGTTGGGGGTTGAAACCCCTCCATTTTGAGTTAAATTTTATCAATATTCCATTACAAAACGTGTAAATTTTTGTCAAAACCCCCTCCTTTTTAATAAATTTTAGTCAAAACCCTCTCCTTTTCCAATTCCTGGATACGCCCCTCCTGCCAGACCCCACCTACAAAATTTTGAAAATTTTGCCTCAAATTTAATAAAAATTCGAAATTTTTCAAAAAATCCAAGTTTTTTTCGAATAAATTAGCAAAAATGAAGAAATATTTTTGATTTTTAGTTGGAAATAACGCTTTTTTAGCAAATTTGCGAATTTTTTCTAAATTTTTGAACAAAAAATATTTTACCCCCCCCAAATTCGATTTTTCCGGACCCCACCCCACCTCAAAACGGCTGACCCCACCCACCCTAATTTCCGCTACCCCCTCCCCAACGTTTTCTCAACATGCAATGCAATAGCAGCCGCGGGTCCCCCCCCCACCCTCCATTGTCCTCCCTATTTCTTGCCCTTTCACACCTATCACCGGGGGGAGGACCTTGAAAGTTACCCCGGAACGCTATTCATCCGTATCCGTTACCACCCCACCCACCCTCATAAATAGCAACGAGGTGGGGGTCCAGCCATGACAAAATTAAATATAATTTTTGTGCATTATAACATTTAAACAACTACCGTCGAATATAAATTTTCCGCGGAAAAAAATTTGGAGGCACATCCCAGACCCAGCGCACGGAACAAAATTGAGTGGCTGCTCCATCCACTTCTTCTTATTTCCTTGTTTCGGCGTTTTGGGGGGTAGAACCGAATTCTGTGCTTGGCGCGGAGCGGAGGGGGGATTGTCTTATAAATAGCAGCGATGTGGTGGAGGGGGGGCAAGCCAGCACAATTTAAATATGTATAGCGGCGTGGAGCGGGGGGGGTTGTCTAATAAATAGCAACAGGGTGGGGGAGGGGGGGCCAACCAGCACAAATTAAAATATGTATAGCAGCCATAGGTGTGTTAGTTAGGGGGGGAGGTGGGGGCACCCCCCCCCCACCAAAATGACAAATTTTGGCGACCCCCCCCCCCAGATTTTTGCTACGCCCCCCAGATTTTTGTCCAAAAAGTGGCCAAAAATGGCATAAAATCGAAAATTTAGGGGGGTCCCCCCACGCTCCGTCGGAACCCCCACCCCCAGATTTTTTGCCCAGCCACACCTATGATAGCAGCGGCGAGGTGGGGGGGGGGGGGAGGGTTGGAACCGAATTCTGTGCTTGACGTGGAGTGGGGGAGGGGGCTGCCTGTAATCCGTCACAGCGAGATCCGGGGGGGGGGGGGGGTTTAGAACCATAGGTGTATATACCGGGGATTTGGGGGGGGGCCCCTCCCCCCGGAATTTTGGGGGGGCCGGGGCCCCCATTTTAGACCCCCCCAACCCACGACCCCCCCCCAAACCTCCCCAAAAAATTTAATTTTTTCTATTTTTATGTCAAAAATCGCATTTTCAGCCATTGCTAATGCCGAAGAACATGAAATCTTTAAGTAATTTTGACATTAGACAGTGTTTTTAAACTCGAAAACTTGATTGCCAACATGTTTCTGAGTCCAAAATAAGGTCAATATTGAGTCTGGAAGACCATAAAACCGTTTTAAACGTGTATTTCTCGCGATAATAAACAAGTGAAGCCAAACATTTGGACTTTTTTTGAAAAATTTTGCAAAATTTGCCCTAAAAATGCCCAATTTTGGCCCAATTTGACTACCCCACCCCCCCCCCCCCGTTGGGGGGGGGGGGGGGGGGCGGCCCCCCAAAAAATTGGGGGGGGGGGGGGTTTGAAAAAATGGCTGGGGGGGGGTCCCCCCCCCCCAATTACACCTATGGTTAGAACCGCACTCTGTGTTGAGCGGCAAAGGGGTGGGCATAGGTGTAAGGTAGGGGGGGGTTGGGGGGGGGGTAGCCCCCCCCAAGCCTTTTTGCAACCCACCCCCAAAACTTTTTGGGGGGGGGCCGTCCCCCCCCCAACCTGGGGGGGGGGGTTGTCGCGCCGAAGGCGCGAAAAATGGCCAAAAATTGGGTATTTTTAGGGTAAATTTTGAAAAAATTTTCAAAAATGTCGAAATTTTTGGCTTAAACTGTTTATTATTATGAGAAATACACGTTTTTAACTGTATTATGGATCTTATGACTCAATATTGACCTTATTTTGGACTTGGAAACATGTTGGCAATCAAGTTTTTGAGTTTAAAACCACTGTCTAATGTTAAAATTACTTTATGGTTAGACGTTTTTCATCATTAGAAACGGCTGAAAATGCGATTTTTGGCATAAAAAATGAAAAAATTTTTTGGGGGAGGGTTGGGGGGGGTTCTGGGGGAGGGTTGGGGGGGGGGTCTCCAGAGGGCCCCCCCCAGAAAATGTTGGGGGGGGGGAGCCTCCCCCACCCCAAATCTCCGTTACACCTATGGGGGTGGGGTTGCAACACTGCAGGTCTATACACATGACACCGCCCTCCTGCTAAGCACTAGACAGTGGGGGCCCAGCAGCTGACAGCTTACCCCGTCCCCCTGCCACCTCCCTATTCCCTGACATGTATATTTTGGCGGGGGGGGGGAGTGAATAAAACTCCCCGTCCCCACCCGACCCAACATAAACATCTATCTGTCGCAACTAGCTTTCTGTTACACCTAGCTACACGCATAGCTCACTAGTTAGCTACCGCGCTGGCTCCACTTTAGCTTGTACACTTGTCCACCCCTCCTTTCAGGTCACCGCAATTCTTACCGCAATTCCACGTAAAAAATGTCGAACTTGTGTGACCCCCTCCCTAGATAGGGGTTGGCATACACCAGGAGCTTCCCTAATTGTGGTTTCTTCTTAACAAAGTCGTGTTTTGTATCTAAGAAGCCTCACTAGTAAATACGGGTAATAAGGACTGTGTCCAGACCTAGAAAACATGCCCAGAAGAAGAAAAGGGCAAAGCGTTTTCGAAATGCCAAATTAAGATCATAAGGTCGAAATTCAATAAAAAAAGGACCTTAGTGGCAATCTTAGTTTCGCCTGTTCTTTCACTTGTCTGTAGTTCATGAGCGATCTCTGGCCCAGTTCGAATAGGCATCTTGTCTGCAGTGCATGGTAATTCAGTGTAAATAACTATTCGCTAATGAATTGCCACGATGATTAACTATTCGCTAATGAGTTGCCACAATGATTGTCTGCCTCGCCAGAATGGCTCTGAAGCCGGTTTTGGTTCGTCTACAAACAAGTGTACAACTGTCTCAAACGTGATCTGCTCTTTGGGTCGTATATAGACCACTGAACGGCCCGGAATTGCCAATTCCTAATGCAGTCGAGACTGTGTGGAAGCGGAGTTGGAAGCGGGTCGTGGGTACCCGCGGGTCGGGTCGGGTTGGGTCGGGTACTGGTCAAGTCTTCCGACCCGCATTGACCCGCGGGTCAAACCGGGTTGAGAGTTTTCTTTAAAAAGTGGTATTTACACACAAACGTTTTGTGGCAACAGGCTTATTTCTAAACTTGGATCAACAAATTTTCCAATTTTCACGAATACAGGAGCAGAGTCTCTTTAGCAGCTAATTAATTTTTTAAACGTTTGAATCTGAAGCTCTTTTGAGACATTTTGTGTCACATTTTCCACATTTTACGACATTTCAAATTGACCCGCTAGGACAAAAGCGGGTCGCTGGTACGGGTCAAGTGGGTGCGGGTTAAGGGTAGGCGGGTCGCGGGTACCCGAGGGTCAAGATTTTCGACCCGCTTCCAACTCTGTGTGGAAGAACAGTTCACTATCTCCAGGAGCCTTCCGAGTAGCTATGTCATACTCTTAGAATTCGGAGTCGACCCCTGTCCTTCCTATGTGCGGGAGGGCCTCCTATAGAGTCCTTTCCCCACCCGTATGGCTTGAAGCAAATCCCTTGTTTCATGAAATTCATTAAATAAAAACTAGAATTCACGGGGAATAGAAAGAAATGCCATTCTCTGAGGAATCAAACCCAGGGCCCTACATTACAGAGCAGTGGACCGTTATAGAGAACCCCCTCTTCATCCCCGACGCGTAATTATTACATAATTAATTACTAAACAATTATAGTTGGCGAATCCTCGTCTAAGACAGCAAGAACCCACAAGTAGTACAGCATTACACAATAATTTAAATCAACTTAAACAATTTTAAAATAGTCTTCTTCACTAAGTCCTGAAACACCTGAAACAAGAAGAAAAACATAAATTAACTACTTAAATCTTAATTAAGGTCCTACGTAATAGTTTTCTGTTTTTCTTCCTTTTTAAAAGGGTCTTTAACTCTTTTATTGTTTCCTTTCTCCTCTCCATTCTGGGCGATTGGGTGCCGATTGAGCCAATGTATTGTTTACGAAAGATTTGACACCGTAGTCAAACACGTAAGGAGAAGTAGAAATTACAGAGGACAAATCTATGAACCTTATAAAATTCTTAACTACCGGGATTTCTTACGTAATTTTTGTATGGATGAAGCAATCTTGTCAAAAATTTTGGTGAATCAGGTCTGGTTGGCAAGCTACCTTTGGGCAAAATCTTGGAGTAAGAAAGATCATAATTGGCTAGCTACCACCGTGGCTTTGCGCATGCCCAAATAATCAAAATTTTCTTTAAGCTTCACATATTAAATTTTGCTCTACCATGTGAAAGAGCACAAAAAGCGCTTTAAAATGATGTGCATACTTCTTCTGCACGTGGTTTCAATCAAAAGTTACAGATGACTTTACATATGGCTGATTTACGTTGACCGTTTGCACAAGCAATGTAATGTAAGATCATTTTATACCAAAATTAAATCTGTTGGATTTTAGGGGTTGTCCTTGCGTTACTTAGGTGTATTATTTGACAAAAAACACTATGCAGCTGATTGAAAGCATAGCGAATTCGTAAAGTTGCGAATTCTTTGTTTTTGATTCGTCACTGCTTCAATCAAACTTGACCAAATTTTCCAGATATGTTTTATATCTGCATACGCTCAGGCCGTTTTCTTTGTTTTTGAAAAAATGCAGAAGTGGGCAAGATATGGAATTTACAATATTTCAAAATAAGCTAAAAAATCGAAAATGCACTTTTACGAAAAACTAAAAAACGGCCTGAGCGTATAAATTAATAAAGCTTGCATGGAAAATTTCAAACAAATTCAGGAATGAAGGAGATATTTAAATTCAAAATTTTTAATACATTTCCTCTTATGTAGACATCAAGCCAGCCCCCGCAATGCAATAGCCATACTCATTTGATGTAAAACATGATAACGAACAAATCTGCCAAATCTCAAGGCAAATGATTAAGTTTATAGTTCACAGTATCTGTTCAAAGTACACCCCGGTAGTGGTACTACCACCTTAAGGTCATAGTGCAAAGCCATTTGAATGTTCTGTATAAATATTAATAGCTTATGAGTTTAAATTTTAGTATAAATTGCAGTAAAAACTTAGTTTAACGTTTAATTTATTGAAGAATTGTCGAAAATTAGCTGACTATGAAATTACGAAGGTAATGTACATACATATGCAATCATATCTGTGAACACCATTTATTTTTGTGGATCTTTTGCGCTCCCCCCCAGCCCTAACTTTTGATTTTTTTGACCAATAACTTTAAAATTTGGTGTGGGTGCATACTGGAGGCTGATGAATTCAAAAATTCAAAATTTTTTAAATTTTTAAAAAATTTTGAAAAATTCAAAATTTAGTTTGGTAAGGGGGGTGGGTCCAAGGAGAACCAAACAATTTTTTGAAAAAATTTTGCTGAAAACGTGCATACAGGGGTTTTCTGGAGCGCTGAGCACGAATCTGAAGTCCGTTTTTCGATTCAGCTTTCGTTAGCTCAGAATAAGCTTACATGTTAAGCTTACAACTTTAGCTTATACGTGCTTCGTGCTCAGCGCCACAGAAAGCCCCTGTATGCAAGTTGTCAGCAAAAGTTTTTTCAAATAATTTTTTGGTTCTCCTTGGTCCCCCCTTACCAAACTAAACTTTTAAATTTTTAAAACTTTTTTATAATTATAAGATTTTTGAATTCATCAGCCTCCAGTATGCAACCACACCAAATTTCAAAGTTATTGGTAAAAAAATCAAAAGTTAGGGCTGGGGGAAAAGCGCAAAAGATCCATTTTTGTTTTAAAGTTTTAGGTTTAGAAATTCAATTTCAAAGAAGTTCTAAAGTTTGCAAAGCATGACGTTTTCAAGAGTGAAATTTTATATACTCGAGTTAAACTTAAGTTAAACAATAGTTAAACACGTAAACATGGAATCTTGAATACACATTGCTATTGAGTTGATTTTGCTACTGTACCAATTTTGCGGATGGTATGAAATGTAACTTGTGCGAAAACTACTGTCTCACTCTTTCTCCCATTAAAAAAGCCGTTTCTAAAATGAATAGGATTAAGGTAGATTTGGAAAATAGGAAAAGAACAAAGGAAACACTTAAGAGAGGTCACCTGTCAAATTTCAATGCATTGGTTCAAACGGCGCTCTACCATTCTGTGCCGCTCATATTTCCCGACGCCCAGCTGTCTGGAGAGGGAAAGAGAGCTCTCAGACACCTTACGTAAATGAAGTCATTCATACTTTCTTTCTCCGGACCTCCCCAGTACTAGGCTGGAAAATGCAGTAGCCAATCTTTGGGTAAGAAATTCAGTAAGAATTCCAAGCTTCCTTTCATGTAAAAACTTGCTAAAAACTATCTGAAATTGTGCTGGGACAAAACTAATTTGGATCGCCAGAGAGGGGGTGTCCACACGTCCATGCAATCATGTATTTCGTGCTCGAAATCTATAATGTGAAGTCCGTTTCTTTTTAAGCTGCCAGACATGGTGCCAGAGCACGTCCATTCAGCCACTGACTGCATTATGGGAAGTCAGCTTCCCTTTAAGCTGCCAGACAGGGTGTCCCTGCCTAGAAACTCGAATAAGGAGAAGACCAAAACTGGAGACAAATCTTTAAAACAGCCTCTAACTACTAGCTTCGTAGAAATTTAAAAAGCATTTTAGATGATTTGTTTTAGAAAGTTAAAAATTGGGATTTTGATATTTGGAACTGGCAGAAAATTGTATTTCTGTTGAGCCCAAGTTGTGTTAAGGTCAAACCAACTGAATGAAACTTGACTAAAACGTACGTAATTACCTTGTAAACGGTCACTTAAACACTTATTACTTAATTATCTGAACATTAATTAAACAGTGATGATACTCAGCGTCTATTTTGCATATTCAAGATAGCTTCTTGCTGCTGCTCTTACTCCGGCGTCTCACTTTATAATCACTTTTTCTGTTCCATATGTCCGTCTGGATACCGAACATTTGGCTGGGCCTTAATTCAAAGTTCGCTGGCAACTGGTAAAATTACATAATAATAAACCCAATAGGTCTAAAGTCATCGAACGGCAATTATGGAAGTTTCCAGATTTGTTGATTTTGTTAACGTTAAAGCGGAGTTTTCGTATTATTTTTGATCCGGTTTTGTTTCGGCAAGTACGTCTCTTCTCTTATGGAGCAAAAGCAAACCAAACCAAAAGCTGTCTGTGATAAACTAGCAACTACATGTTGGCACAAATTAAAGTCATGAAACTGTTAAATTGGAGATTAGATCGACGACTTGCTGCAACGTGGCTGCGTTTAGAAGATAAGTTTCAAGACGTTATTGTGACAATATTTTTCATAACAGTTTCAATTGTTTTATGTTTGCGAGTGCAGGTCACGTTGGTTTTTGTTGTTTGCTTTGCGCATAGAAGTTGATGTTAGGAGTTGTAGTTGCATTTTTCCAAAACCAATGACTAACAAGTAGGCCCCAACAGGGCACTATTCCTCTGCAGATCACATAAACACTACAAGTAGCAAACTACCTGATAACAGCCCTAATGGTAGACTTTATATACTTTCTGCTCGCTCCCTGCAAAGTACATAATACCTTACTTTATCATAGCTAACAACCTTATCATCAATTGTTCCACGCTGACGTATCGTTCATTCGATTTCTTGAGGTCGAATTAGTTAGTTTCTCCTAGCTATTATGATATCAATACTTGATGAGATGATATATAATCATGATAAATGTTTATACCAAGAGAAAGAGGGATATATAATCATGATAAATGTTTATACCAAGAGAAAGAGGTCTGTGTATGGATGGTTGGATTATTGCATATCCTCCTCCAAACGGGGAGGGTTCTTTCGCAAAAGTTAGCTTCCATTGAATGGAAGCCGATCCTTTTGGTAACCCTCAAAACAGAAAGCATTTTCGTATATTGAATGGTCACAGTATTGTTGCTTTAATCAACAATGCAGTGTGGCCATCTATCAAGCTCTTCTTCTATGAACAAACAGAGCATGAAACATTGTCTTTACAATTCCATCCGACTTTACCCTATATTTCCACCAGTGCACTGCTCCCTAGCAGTACTGGTGAGCAAAAATATGCAATCTTTTCGATTGCTGACAGTTGACAACTGCGACACGGCAAGCGATTCTGCAGCTTAAATAGTCAATAATCATCCTAATTTGCATATTGGGTTTTCAAAAAACAGTGCATAGCTAGGCTTGTGTTGAAAATAGGGGATTTTCAACAACTGTAGCAAAAATACACGCTAAAGATGCTATAATCCCACAATAGGTATTCCGGCTCTAACCGGAATAAAAATGAGCTGGGTTATGGCATGTACAACTATGATAATTTTAGTTAAATGGAGTTTTTCATGGATATAACATTGCACGATGGGGAGTTTGTGGAAAATTCCTGTGCGGATTAAACATTAGTGAACACGCTATTCCGGAGGATGGACAATGAATAGCAAGCTGAGTCTTTAGGGCAGATTTTAGACTACCACCAAATTAAGATAGGGTCTTTATTGAGACAAATGCAACCTCTTTATTGTTTTAAAACAAACGATGTGATTGAGTTTGGCAGCAGAAATGGAGGTTGAAAGAGGTAGCTCCGTGCTTGTTACTGCTTTTCAGCAATGGAAAGTAGCGCCCGGAAGAGACATGTTGCCGGTCTGCTGAAACTTATTTCGAAGCGTAGGCAGCATCCCAAACTGGTTTTAAATAAATAATTCCAAAAGTGAGCTCATCCACATACATAACCTATTAAAGATCTAAGTAGGCACTACGTCAATATACCATCTTAACTTTAGCAAATTAAGCTAATGCGCTAATGTTTTCTAATTTTCAAATGTCTGTTTATCAAAATCTGCAGATTCCAAATCTTAACAAATTTGAATATTGCTACATCTACGGACATTTTCCTTCTATCCTCTTTGAGCGCTCGACCATTCCCTCCGACTCCTTTCTGCAGCCCACTTCTTTTTTACCCAAGGCTACCGAGCAAGCCAACCAGTTTTCAGCCATCTTCATCACTATTGTCAAGCGGGGGGCAACTGTAGCCGGCAAACGACTATAGTTGCCTTGAGGGTGACTGAAATACCCGCACAGCAGTTTGGCTTTGGGACCATGTTTTCTGTTCATGGTCTTTGCTTCTCCGCCTCTTGTCCTTATTGCAGAAACGGTCTGCGGAGAGCAGCATTTTTCGGTTCTCAAGAAGGACCACAATAATGCTGAGCCACTTACAAAAAAACAAAAAACTATTAAATTTCAAGCAAAGTTTCCCGGTCTTGTTTGAATTACGCTTATATATTCCTGCATTCGCAATTGTTTTACTGGTTTACCTGGTTTAATTTGAATTAAATTTATTACATCGTATTTAATTAAAGTCAAATCAGCATAAAATAAAGCTAATCCCTGAAAACACTTGTCAATTAAAGGGCACACAACGAAGACAAATGTAGAACTGTTATTACAACGCTATGTATCACAACGGTTGGACAGCGCCTGCCAGTTTATACCTCTACACCTTTACACCTTTACACCTTTACTTAGTTTCTGAACTTCTAAACAGCCTCCTGCTAAAAAAGAACATATTAACAATTAACATTATATAATGAACATACGGGTTAGAAAAAGTCCAAAACAGCATGTGCATTATCACTTATAAACAGACTGTCGCCTCCGGGTCGAAAAAAACAACAATTATGAAGCATACAAGTACTTCAGCACAAAGACCTTACCACAGTGTAGCCTTAGCACACCCATTGCTTGAGTCAGACCTAAAACCTTTTGAGTCATGATCCTTGGGTGGAGTACTTCTTGATCCACCCCTTACTTTTCTTTGATCCGCTCTGGATTTTTTCAGAAATCCAGTTTTAAAGTGGGGTGCGGGAGGGTACCGCTGCACAGCAATTTTTGAGTCATCGAACGATATTCTGCAGAAAGTTTGCAAATTTATTCGTCTTCATGATCCACTCATCAAAAACAATTCAAATTCCTTCTATTGAAAGAAATTTAAAAATAAAAATTAAAAAATTGACCTGAATTTTACACAATCTGTAAATGGCTTGTAGCGGCTAGTTTGCTTCCCGTCCGCTGACCAAAGCTAAGCAGATTCTAGTATAAGCGAAAACCAATTTTCTAGCGTCAACCACATTATAATTTGCGCAAAACTACTAACAATTAGACGTGTTAGAAGATTCTTACAGAAAAATTATAAACAATTCTACTTAACTTTTAAATTTTTATACATATGAGATTCCAAGTACACTGCTTTCCGTCCGCTCACCCAGAATGGGCAGATGTTTGAATAAAATTTTGAGACAAAATTTGGTTAAAATTTTCTTAGTTTTCTAATTTTCAGTATGGCACTGTTTATCCTAGATTAAATATTACATTCGAAAAAATTTTAATGACTTCGAGTTTTTTACGCTAACACCTGCCCATTATGGGTGAGCGGACGGGACGCGGTGTACTTGGAATCTCATATGTGTAAAAATTCCAAAATTAAGTCGAATTTTTTATAATTTTTCTGTAAGAATCTTCTAACACGTCTAATTGTTAGTAGTTTTGCGCAAATTATAATGTGGTTGACGCTAGAAAATTGGTTTTGCTTATACTAGAATCTGCTTAGCTTTGGTGAGCGGTCGGGAAGCAAACTAGCCGCTCAAGCCATTTACAGATTGTGTAAAATTCAGGTTAATTTTTTAATTTTTATTTTTAAATTTCTTTTAATAGAAGGAATTTGTATTGTTTTTGATGAGTGGATCATGAAGACGAATAAATTTGCAAACTTTCTGCAGAATATCGTTCGATGACTCAAAAATTGGTGTGCAGCGGTACCCTCCCGCACACCACTTTAAAACTGGATTTCGGAAAAAATCCAGAGCGGATCAAAGAAAAGTAAGGGGTGGATCAAGAAGTACTCCACCCAAGGATAATGACTCAAAAGGTTTTGGGTCTGCTCTGACTCAAGCAATGGGTGTGCTAAGGCTACGTACGTTTAAGTTTCTAGTGCCAGGCCAGCTGCCAGTAAAAATATCTTATTTAATTTGAAGTGAAATAGATCTCAAATTCCGTGGCTAGGTTGGCTGTACATGAAATATCACAAATATTCTCTGCTTTCATAAAAACAAAGCTTATTGGGTTTACAAATTATTAACACGGCAGATTTTGAGGTGTCCAAGGACTTGTGTAAGCAAGACATCTTGTGCTGTCCATAATATTTCTGACATTATTAGAATACCTCAAATCAGAGCATTATAATAATCACTAGCTGAAGTTTAGAATACTACAAATTCAGAGTATCTTTAGTTCGCAGATATTAAAGTTTGTAAGTATTCTTTTTGAATCAGTATCGAATGAACAATCAGAATTGACACAGAACATTAGCATGAGGATATCCAGTAAACGCTTATGTTATAGAGGCGACACTGCTGCTCTGCTTTGAACACTTCAACAGGTTAATAATTGCTTGCCTAATGTCTTCAGATTTGATAAAATAAATCACAATATTGACCGCGGAATTGGCGCTGATCAGAACAAAACAACACGGGGCAACAATGTCAAAAACAGGCTTGGATACTCTCTTTTTAAGAGCTGATTTGACAAAGTAAGGTGTAAGTTGTAAGAAGAAAGTGCAAGCTATAATATAAGAAAGTGTCTTCGTCACCTTTTGTTGTCTTTTCTTCTTTAATTTTAAGATATTGCTGAGCTTCTTGTTGGACTCTCGCTGCATGAAAACTAAAGCTGCAACATATACAAAAACGCTACTAAGTCCTGCAATAGTTATGTACAAATTTGGCATGTTGACCGTCCACTCAGCTGCAGGATTGCCTCCAAAACACAGTGGCGACATTACAGGTTTCCTTGGTGAAGTATAGCCTGTGATGTAAACAGCGGCAGTGAATACAGTAGATGATGAATAAGCCACAAGGCTAGCTGCAAAAAGCTTTTTCTTGGATAAGCTGGCATATAGAATTATGCTGATGCAGGCTAGCAACCGCTCCAACGAAATTAGCAAAGAAAGTGTTGGAACCAAAGTAAGACTGAATATAAAGCAGAAAAGATAGACTTCTTTCATACAATTCTGATAGGGAATGAGAACATCTGCCTGTCCAGTTTTTATAAGATAACCTCTTTTTATACCAGATATAAACTGTCCAATGCCGAAAATTAAGTCGGCTATGGCAAGGCTAGCGGGTAGGCAGTACTCCTTTTTATGTAGTTTCCGATCGGAGTAAATACTTAAGATGATCAAGCTGTTGCCCAAAATTTGAATTATTCCTTCGATGGTGTAAACCACATATACTGCAATCGAATCATTGTCTGAAGTGGCCAACAGCTCTGATGAATTATCCATGCTAATACCTACATTATGTTTTTTTCACTGTCATTACTTTGTTGTCTCTGCAAAAAATCAACATCTCGTAAATACTGCGCCTTAGTTTGGGTGTATATATTATTTCGATGACACCGTTTCTCACTGAGTATACGATTTATAAATGCAAGAAATAAGACTATAGTTTAAATGTAATACAACATGCAAACTGATGCTGTTAAAATGTTGACATAAAACCGTAAACAATCTGTCTGGAAGCGTGCTTATCAAACTCCGAAGTTGATTATTAATCTGATATTCATACTTTTACTTAGCATTCTTGAGAATTAAACTTGAATGAGGTCCATACCTGAACGGGAGGTCAAATTCCACTGACCCTTGTGGAAGCAATTTTCGATACCCCTTGTGGCAGCAATGTTTCCTATGAGTACTTTTGAAAGCGATTTTTAAACGATTTTTGCGGTTTGGTGACGAAAAACAACGTTTTTCGGATTTTTTTTAGCGAAAAAGAGTGATTGTCAGTAAAAATGTCCGGCGAAATCGGAAAATGTTTGGAAATTTTGGTTGTAAAACCTATTTTTTGGGCAATTTTCTTACCCCTTGTGGGAGCAATTTCGGGACAACTTGTGAGCGACTTCGCTGAGGGGGGGGGGAGGGAAAGCCCCCTTTACCCCACCCGTGTCCACCTGTGGTGAGGTCAAAACTTCTTGATAAACTGAAAATGATGACAATTTTGAAACTTCATTAAAAGACTGAAAATGATATTAAGATTGAGCTGTCATTCTCGGCTACGTGAGACATAAAGGTATGTGACAAATAAAGAAGCAACCCACTGGTGGTTTTCAGCCTTGGCCTCCGACCCATGACCTGATACGGTAGCAAAATCCAAAATACCCCAAAATCCCAAAAACCGCCAAAGGCTACTCTACGAAAATCTCCGACCACACTCTACAACGATTCCCAGCTAACTGTCCTGTTCAATCTTGAACTAATTTCTGAGATTAGCTAATTGACTGATGTATTTAGACAAGACTTGAAAAAATATTGAGCGTTTGTCAAACTTTGTGAAACTCGAACAAATTTATATGTTTCTGGAGAGTACTATCTTCACACTAGTTACAAAATAGTATTGTATAGCATGCCATAGCAATATTAGGTAAAAATATTGTTTATGTAAAAGTAAAGCCATAATTAAGAGTGTGCATTCTTCTCTAGGTCCAAGATTGGGCCTCTTTTCCCTTTGTTGTTGCATTCATTCAAAAATGTTTCCTTCTTGAAGCTAAATAGTTCTTTATAGAGGGCAAAAGTAACCAAAAATATATCACGTCTCATCACCATAAGGTGGGAATTATTTCAAAATGCAGTTTTCGTTCAGCATGAACCAATTACTAGAAGATGGCTCCTCAAGTAATGCCTAAAATTAGCTAATTAGGTATACTTAAATAGTAAAAATTTTAATGTTGAAAAAGATGTTAATTTGGGTTAGTAGTACTAACTAAAGTTAATTAGTGAAAATTGAGTAGTTATTATACAGTTAATTTTTGAAGTTTCATTCAAGGATATAACATTGGTTCATATTCCGCCGTGATTCTTAAAATCCTAATCCCACTTTTGCGAGCTGTCAACGCTGCCAAAGTAATAAGTAAAAGCGTTTTATTAAGATTATTATTATTATTTATTATTATTGTTTTCTCTAATCTAGCCTCTCCTTCCTTAAACCTTGCTTAACTATGATAATTTCTTTTTCATTGTCTGGGAAGCCGTCTGCATTCTGCACTTGTAATAACTACTTCTTTGCCTAGTTCACTTGAGAACACAGAGTTTCCAGCAACATGGAACATTCGTTATCAGGATCAAGATTACATAATAAAATAAGAGGTACATACTCTTATCATATCTTACATTATCATGTCCTAAGCATGCTTGACATGATCGGTTTGTTAACTCGGGACTCCCCTCCCCTAAACTTTCGGAGGGTCCCACCTTGAACTAAATACATGCCTTCATACAAACGCATGTCTGTGCGCCGACTCGCTAAGTAGTGCAAGGTTTACGGTAGGTAATTTGTTAGTTAATTTTATTAATTAATTATGACTTTAATTAGGGTAAGGTGATTAGAAACAAACGCCACAGCTGTTTAGCATTTTCTCTGCTCTTTCTTATGATATACAAATTCTTGCATAAAAAAAAATTCGCAGAAAAGTAGTCTGCAACAATTCTTATATCATTGGGAAGAGCAGAAAAAATGCTACACAGCTGTGGAATTACTTGCTTACTAGTTGCTATTAATTAATAAAAATAACTAACAAATTACAGGAAAATAACATAATAGCACAAATTAATGCATTAAGAACAAACGCGCAAAGTTATGCAAAATCACGAGCCTTTGCTTAATCGTTCTAAAAAGAATTAAAACAATTTACAGTTTTTAAAAGCTATATCGTAATAAAACCTATATCGTTTTAAAAGCTATATAAAGTTTATAACCGATATCTCATAAGGTTTTTCGAACATTTGGCAAAATTTTTAATTATTTATTCATTTAAATGAAATTCAAAGTTTGTTTAGTGAAGTAGTGTGTATTATTAGTTAGTGTATTATAATAGTCATTGTTGCACATTGTGTCGACAGACCATAGACAAACTACATAAAGCTATGCTTCAAACTGATTTTCGCTTGTGTTCACGTGATACCCTGTGGTGAAATGTCATTGGCCAAGCCGTCAAATATTTGATGACTTTTGCACACTGACCAAACCAATTTGATGGTTTAACAGCAACTTGATGGCAAATTTGATCAAATTCATTTGACGAAAATTTGATCGTGTGCACCGGCCTTGAGCCTTGAACTAATTAACGAATCAGCGTGCAGACACGCGTTTGTATGACACGCGTTAGGGAGTTCCGAGTTAACGAACCGAACATTTCACACATGCTCAGTACATAATATTGTAAGGGTTTCACAATCTTATTCTATTATGTACTCTTGCCAGGATTAATGCGCTCAGCGTCCCTTGTTTCTGAACAAAAGTTCGAAGCAAATATAAAAGTGCGGGTATTTAAAACAAGGAGCTGCCAACGAATTTTAAATATAGAAGAAAATTAAATATATTATACGTTAAATATTAGCGTGTAATATTAATATTTCCTTTAAGGGCCAGGAGGAATGGTCTCCTTTTAAGCTGAACATCATTTTGCTAAAACCGAGAACGATTGAATACTTAGTCTGTAAATTTAGCTTCGCTTACTTATTGTTGTTTTGGTTGTTAGTCCAATAGCAAGTCAAACTGCTAAAATAAATGCCAGAGTACCAGGGTTTTTTTGGTCGCCGAACTTTAGGCCAAATGGTCTCAACGACTCAAATTTTTTAGGCCCTCACCCAAAAACATTTAGGCCATCCAAATTTTATTAATTTTTAGTTTGCGCGTTATTGCACGCATTGTTATAATTACAGTTGTCATGTATTCATGCGTTATATATTCAAAAATCGCTGTTTAACACCACAAATCGCCATCGCCACTGTTTAACACACCAGAAAAACTACGTTTTTACCTTAAAATAGCTGAAACAGAATCTTGTTAGCATAGAAATAATAGTGCACGTCAGTTAATGAACTTTTAATAAAAATTAAAACAGGTATATAGGAGCATACTAGTATAGAGAACCACAGAAAGAAGAAAATTAAACAAATAGAATTAAAATTATACTACTAAAAAATAGCATTTCTTCGCTGAAATCTTTATAACAGTAGATGAAATTCTAACTTGAATGTGAATTTATAAGCGTTGTGAAAATATTCGTTATTTCTTTCGATTTCTATTCAAATTAAGAAATCTTACACAACCACTAAATGCAAGGTGATGTGTACAGTCTCTGGCTTGACTAGCTAATTGCGCACTATGAAAGGCGCGCACGCTAAATTTTTGGCTCAGTCTTAAATTGGAATTCACGGGGGAAGGTGGGACTTTTTGCTGCCTTTGCCATATTTTGTGTGCCACTAATTTTATGATGCTTTGCCCACATTGGGGCTTTTGGTAAAGGTTTGTCAGGATTGTTCCTTTTCTTTTTGTGTCATCGTAAAATATTTATGGTGCCTGTTCGCTTATCAGTGGAAATTATGTGTTGTTCATGTTTTTTCTTGAATTTTTCCAATGTCTCCTTTTTTAATAAATCCGCGTCATTAATTAGTTTTGCTTTACTTTTATCGTTGGCTAGGGGTTCGGACTAGTTTAATCGGACATACACACACTCACAGAACCTTCAGTCTTTTACTTTATCTCGAGATAATACAGTCTTATCTTTACAACTGGCGACCGTTTTCACAGGTGAGTAGTATGTTCGACTTTTCTCGTCCGTTTACTCGGACTTTAAAACGTTTTAAAAATAAAACTGTTCATTTATTTTCAGAATTGTCTCAAAATCAGGCACCAGACATTTTTGATAATTTTTTGAACCGAAATTGGAAACATTTTTACCGGGGGGTTGGAGATCATTCCCCCCCAAAAATTATTCGGGATCCTCCCTCCTCCAAAATTCGGGGCCAGATTTCCCCCAAAATTCGGAACCACCCCTCCCTCAAAATTTGGGACCAGTCCTCTCCCAAAATTTGGGACCACACCTCCCCCCAAACTTGGGTTCCCAACCCCAGCCAAGTGTTGCATTTCCGCCAAATTTGGGTGCTTCAAATCCAGAAAATTCAAGCGAAGTTTGTGATAAGTTTATTTGTCTCCCTTATGATACAATTCGGGGGGGTCCAACCAGTTGTTTCATCTATCTTGGGGAATGGGGGTGCCTCTAACAGTGTGTCTGGGCCGTTGTCCGGGCAAGCTGGAGAGGGACCCCCCTCTTCCCCAACAACTTCAAAATTTACATCCACCCCCAAATATTTTGGGAAATGGGGCTGCCTCTAACAGTGTGACTGGGCCGTTGTCCGGGCAAGCTGGAGACAGACCCCGTCTTCCCCAACAACTTCAAAATTTACATCCACCCCCAAATATTTTGGGAAATGGGGCTGCCTCTAACAGTGTGTCTGGGCCGTTGTCCGGGCAAGCTGGAGAGAGACCCCCCTTTCCCAACAACTTCTAAATTATTCTACACCTCAAAATCAGTCCCCCGATCAGCCTGTCCAAGTGGGCGCGGGGGCTCAACCCCCTCAAAATACTAGTTCTTTCCGTCGCTTCGGGTCTCCACCGGCGTTATCGGGACACTCTCCCGGCAGGTCGGAAGCGGAACCCCTCCCCCTCCGATGAGTTCAAATTTTCAACAAAATTTTGAACAAACGGTTGTAGTTCCGTCTGGCGTTGTCGGGATACTCTCCCGGCAGGTCAGAAACGGAACCCCTCCCCCTCCCATAGGCTCAAATTATCAACAAAATTTTGGGGAAAATGTTATACGTTCAGAAAATGGCTCTGTACTTAATTCAGTCCATAGTCAAAATTCGGGTATTTTGGTCGACGGGGAGGTTTCGAATCCAAAAAATATCCCCGTACCCCATATGGAGCAGAAAATTGGTGGGGGGCAATATCTCCGGGTCCCCATTCAATCAGTCAAAAATTCATCAAACCAAAACTTGTTCGGGGGAGCTCAAATTGCTTGCTCGGATTTACACAGTGATTTTGTGGCTCCGAATCGCCTGGCAACTCCGGTGGGGGCTTTGCAGCCGGAGGGACACCACCCGCCTGTGTCCTGCCACTGGGAGGTCAAGGGCGTGGTGTTGCCCCCTTCCGGTGAAGGTCGCCCCCAGGGAGGCCTGCCTCTGGTACAACAAAGTTTAGCTGCGGGCCCTCCCCCGGGTTTTTACGTACAACCGGAACATACGTATATTCAACAGACTACGCTTCCTACAAACTACACTATGCTTTTTTAAATGCTCCCTTGGACCGGCCATGGCGCCAAAGTCGGTTCAGGGCAAAATCTATTTTAAATCTCAAATTGAAGGTAGAAATTTCTATGAAAATTTTACAGTGGACGCGGGGGAACACGTAGTATTTATTGTCATTAATTTTCGGTTTTAACATCCGTGCATGAATTTGGTTTTGAGACCCGGATGCCTTTCGTAGTACCTTCATATATATGTATCTTCTTTTTGCATCGTCTTTTTGTATTTGCGTTCTTTTTAAAGTTTGTCTTTTAAAATTAATTTTTTTGCCATAAATGCTTCCAAAATGTTATGGCTTACTTCGTTTTTGGACTACCTAAGTCTCGTAAACTCTACAGGAGTGTCTTTCGATTTTCCCGTAGGGCATCCAGGGTCTCTTTCATATTTTTGTTAACTACATGGTCATGCTAGATTCGTACTGTTTTATACGTTTATGTTTAATTAACTTTGTTTCAATCAATTTCCAATTCTTAACGTAAAATTTCGCTAACTTTGTGACTAATTATTTTTGTTTTGTGTTTTAGGTTCCTATCCCCTTGAGGTGCCGGTACGGGTCCAGGTCCGGATATATGGTATATGTGTACAATGTTTGTACTGTATTGAATGCGGGGTTGGGTTCGAGATCTCTTATGCTTGTTGGAAAATTCTTTGTTTGTCCAATAATGTTTTTGCTTTGTTTGGAAAAAATTCTGTTTTAAAAGCAAGTGTGACTCTAGTAGGAATGATGAGCCGGGCCCTTTCGGTATTGAGGGGCAAATGGAGTATTTTAGCTTCTAAAACCGGGTTGACGTTCGCGCAAACTGTCTCCTGTTGATCAGTCGGGGGCTCCGCGGTTCTGCCCTGTGTGGCTAAGGATCCCTCGTCTGGTCCAGCAGGAGTCCCAGTTCGCGGTAAATTTCAACATGGGAACACGTAATGCTCCAAGAAAAAATTCGTCACGGAAAAATTATATATTTCACCGTTGAAAGCTTTTCTCTTCATTGTTGCTGAAATTGGTTGTTTGGGTCCTCCGGGAAACCGTGTTGGCAGCGGCTCATCATGTACGCGATGCGGGTCGTACGTATGTCCGTGGCCCGTACTGGCAGGGGTGCTTTCGTGTTTTCATTCACTAACCTGCTATGTGTGGTTTTGGGGGAAATGAAGATGTCTAACTGCTCGAGTACCCTGGACCACCTTCTTTTTCGTGAAATTCTTGTGATTTTTCTAAGATGATTTTGCTTTCCGTGTTTCCACCTTTTGCTACGACAAATCATTGCCTGAATTTTCTATATTCTTGCGAGTGTTTACTTGGGTCTGCTGGAGGGTACTCGAGGACTTGTTTTACTTCGTATTCTTTCAAATTCTTTTAGCCTTTTTACCTTTTTACCTTCACTTTTTCACACAAATTTAACGGTCATTTTACTTAGGTAATAGTACCGGGGGTATTCCACTGTACCGTACATCGGCGGGTCCGTGGTTGCTCGTCGCCTGTGTCTGGCTTATGGCCAGGCAAGGGTGGGCGGTCAACCCCGGACCGGCATCTTGGACTCCGTAGCTTATACTTTCGATTTCTTTGATTTCGGCGCAGTCTACGGTCGCTGGTTGTCTGGATACTCTCCAGGCTGCAGTAGCCGTAGGCTCGCGTCCCCTCTTCCCTAAATTAATCGGGCCTTTATGATGTGTTGCATAGGCCAATGTGCCTTATCTTGGTGACTTGTGGCATACGTGCCTTATATTATGTTATTTTTCTACTGTAGGCCTTTGTGCCGTATGTTACTCCCCATATCTTATGCCGTATTTAATCCTTTTTTGTTTGTTGTTGTTTACTGTACTACATACTTTCCCCTTCCCTCCCCCCCCAGTCCCTCTACGGCGGCGAGTTCCACTTTTATGATACTATATATATGCTATGTAAATTTTTATGCCCCTATAGTTATGCTAGTGGCCCGGAGGATTCTGTGGTTGTCGGTGGGCCCGAAGGTACGGCCCGGTAGTTGGTGATTGTGGGCCGGATAGTCTTGCGTGGCCGGTGATTGGTGCTTGGTCTGGAGCGGCTTGCGCCGTGGGGCGCCCGCTCCCCTTCCGGAGGTCTGGTCCGACGTTGGCTTGTGGGGTCTGCCCCTACGGTATGGTTCTCGTCAGCCTCCCTGGCCTGTGAACTGTAAACTTTTATTACATCAGTCAGTCTTGTGATTTTTTGTGTGTATTCCGGTTGTCCCCTACTCTCGTCAGCTCCCCCACCCCCTTTTCCCCTCTTTTTTCAACTTGTGTTGTGCTTTTTCATTCCGTACATATGCTTTATTTTTGTTTGACAGCGTTAATAGGTTGGGGAGTACTTGATCGGGGTTCCATTTTTGGGGATTTTCGTTTGACTATTACCTTTTGGATTTCTCTTTGGGGAACCTTATAATATTTCTTTGGCCGTATTTTTCTTTTTGTACTTGTTGTTATTTTCAATTTTACTATGTATCGCGGGTTTATTCTCTATATAATTTTGTACCGCCATTGTTTTGCCTTCCATTTTGCCGTTTTTGGTGCAGCTAAAATTTCATATGCTTTATTTGGTGCAGCTTTATTTGCCGCCATTTATTCAGATTCGCATTATATGTCTACTCCAGTGGAGGCTCTCCGGAGGTCTTCCCATTGATTGGTGGCATATGGGTGATTTGTCCGGAGCCACGTGGACCTGTATTAAATTCTTTCCGGAAGTTCTATAAACCCTGTAAAAACCTTTCTCGAGGAGTTTTCCAGTGGTGTTAATTCCAACGGAGGAACAATTTTCATCATTTTTGCGTTTCTAGGTACACTTCTGTCTTTCTACTGTTTGTCGTGTTAAATTTTGCCCAGTATAGTGTCTATTGTAGCTGGTTTTCCCTTTTTTCACTCTGATGTATATCTTGAGGTGCAGAAGTATTTTCTATGTGTTTGTACTTGTCTTGCTCCGGTAGTAAGTATTTTGTAGGTTTTCCGAATGTTTGCTTTGTTGTATGCAATTCCGGAGTGTTGTATATTGAGTATTTTGTAAATGTACATGTTGGTCCGACATAGTGTCTTCCGAAGTGGGTTCAAAATTGGGATGGGGTCTCCCGGAGTACCCTTCTCTTTTGTTTCGTGTGATCTCGTCGTGGCTCAAGGGTGTCCCAAGCCGTATTTTGTCTATGTGTAGTCGGTGTATTCCGTATATATGTTAGTACGTGTCCCGGTATGTTTCGGAGTATTTTTATCTGTGTCTCGGAATCCCCTATGTGTATGTGTTGTGTGGGGCCCGAGTAGTGTCCCCAGGAACCCGGGCCTGAGGGATACGCAAATTTTTATCTTCTGTCGTTGTCATCCTAAAACGCGTTTTATCTATACT
>JASAND010018373.1:0-27323 GCA_030248195.1 Trissonchulus latispiculum
AACAATTTGAAGATGTTACGCACATAGAAATTATTATGGTCACTGCATCCCTATTATTGTCTACCAAAATTTTACCTACCAGATTTATATATAATTGTCTACCAGATTTATATTGAAACAAGTTGGCCCCAAAAGGGGCAGTATTCCTTTGTAGACCTGTTATTTAATCAATTAGCAAATATTGTCATTGTTGGAAGCTCGTGTAGAAGCTTCAGGTTTACGTTACAATTTCATTCGACTTCCCTTTATTTCTTTTGAAATCCATTCCCTATTCTGTCTCACCGATCTCCATTATGACCAGGAAGAGTAGGCCTAAACTTGCCATGCCATAATTGGGCTGAACGTTCGATGTTCAGCGCAAGTTAGTACCTTATCACCTAGCGCACCATGTGTAACTGCCAAGTTACACTGGTGCCCAAAAACTTGCAACCGTTTAGATTGCTGACAGTCGAAGACTGCAGGAAATTTCTCACTTGAGCTGTTTAAATAGAATTTTAGCCTAATTTGCATAATTTGAATGCAAAAAAGTACCTAAACTAGCCCTGTGTTGAAGATAGGGCTTCTAAATGGAGAAATGACTCACCATGCACTAAGCATACTATTTTCCTTTTTATACATTCCTGCTCCAGCAGGAATAAAAAGACTCAAATTTTGAACGCTTCGGCTTGACTGTTCACCAATTCAGCCACCGATCGGTTTGCGCCCAATTCGTTAATTAATGTAAATATATCAAATCTTGAACAAAACTAAAGTAAATAAAACAAGCTTATTTGCATGAATGGGTTGCCGCTGTCATTTTTCCTGTTATAGAGGGACATAACTCAGTTTGCATTCATTTACATAGGAGCTTTGGCTCTATAACAGCCTTTTATCCACGCAACGAGAGCTTTCAAATGATACCCATATTGGGCGGTTTCCGTTACTTTCAGTTTTGACTTTGTAGCATCACCGTATCGAGTACTTTTTGTTGCACAAACCAGTCCAAAACGCAATTTCTGAACACTTTCAGGGTTTGTCTCTATTACAACATTTTCTCAGCTACTTGAGAGCTTACGATTGATACCGATACGAGCTTGATACGAGAACTTTCAATTTTGAGCCATTTTGACCGGTTTTTGCCATTTTTGACCCCTTTGAGGCTCCGTAACGCATTTTTCCTACATTTTGGTGCATTGACCCTATTACAACATTTTACCAACACAACGAGAGTTTTCGGATGATACCCATATTGGGCGGTTTCCGTTACTTTCAGTTTTGACCAATTTGCAGCATCACCGTATCGATTACTTTCACCCTGGGCCGTACCGGGTCGCCAGTGAGATATGCAAACGTCCAAGTCAAGCTCTTCAAAATGAGGTATCAACCACCCCTTCCCAATCTCGAGATCTAGGAGTGGACACATTCGGCAAGAAATAATAATAAATAACGGACATGCCCAACACAAAGGGTTGCCTTTTTGTGATCTGTCTGTCTGTGTTGTGGCGTAATGCCTGATGGAGGGCTGCCCCCCTTCCACAGACGTAGTCATCGTTTAGGTTGTCACTCCTGGCTTCGGGCTGTGAATCCGAAGATAAGCATTATCACCATACATTAACATAGTGTCAGGTCCTGAGGGGGGGCTTGTCCCCAAAAAAATTTGAGGGGACTTGTACCTTGAACAAAAATTTTCAGGGGTCTTGTATATATCTCAAGAATAAATTTATAAAATTTTTTGAAAAATTAACGCTAATTTTATTAAAGTTTGCAATTTTTTCACAATTTGTAAAAAATCTTCAATTTTTGGAAAAGTTTTAAAAGTTTGCCCGATTTTTCCGAAAAAGTAAACATTTTAGCTAAAAATTCCGGCGAAGCCGGAAATTTTTTGAAATTTTTCTGTAAAAACTAATTTTTTCCGGCTATTTTTGGTTACCCCTTGGCCATTTTTTTCTTTACCCCTTGTCACCTACGGCGATAGGGCTTGTACCTTGTCCGGGTTGGGGGGGCTTGGACCCCCCAGAACCCCCCGCGTTAACCTATGATTATCACCTTTTATAACCCTTGCTAGGTTGGAGCACCTTTACATTTATAATTTCTGCTGTTTGTATTCCACACTTTTCAACTTACCGGACCACCCCGGGAGCCCGGCGGCCCGCCTGGTCCACGCGGTCCGTCCGGACAAATCCGACACTGTCGTTCAAAGTCGATCGGAACCAGCGGAGCATTTCCGGGTAGTCCCGGATTTCCACGCTCTCCCTGGCACCCCGCCAAGTCCGTCCTCTCCCGGAATTCCGGGCGGACCGGGCGGCCCACCCGGACAGCTGTTGCCCTGATTGCACTCTGAAAGAAGGAACAGGATTTTATTTGATGACTGTCTGTCTGTGTTGTATAACGCATTATTAATTCATTGCCACTTCAGTTTGGATACGAACTCCTTCTAGCTTCAGTTGGCAGAGCGTCGGAGCGTTAATCCGAAAGTCGTAGGTTCGAGCCCCACCCGAGGCCCGAATTTTTCGGGTCTCAGGTGCTGAAGTTACAATTTTATTTCTTACAAAAACTCACTACCTATCAATAATTAATTAATTAATAAAGATTTGAGGTACAAGCAATAGGAAAAGGGTTAATGTTATGTCTAAGTTGTTAAGGAGACTACCAGCTTTAAAAATCGACTATAACTTCGGGGATTCCTTTGCAAGGCTCAATTTACTCTTGAATGGAGAATATGGGTACTCCGAAACAGGCTGATTCTGCGGTACAGGTAGCAAATCGAGCTAAACCCAAATGAACCTTTCTCAATTTAACTAACACCTTAGACATTAAGAAACTGAAACAGTCCTTGTGCTGAAACTATCCATTACACAATATGCAAATTAGGGCCATTTCAAGAAAGGGTAGAGTAGAGTTAAAATTAACTCGATCCTTTTCATGAAAGAGTTAAAGGAGGGAAATTCCAGCTTGAGTGGAGTTAATTAGACAGTAAGAAACTAAAACGGTCCTTGCGGTGAAACTATCCATTACACAATATGCAAATTAGGTTGACATAGTGCTAAGTCTTACGACAGGTTCTGCCAGTGGCCTGCCGTCCGGCACGACTCTTTGGTTTCTTGAGACTCAGGTCTTTCCAGACCCCACTGGTGATGATCATAAATTCATCGATATCCGACTGAATTTCTAGGGTGATCTGGGACACCTTTCGATAGATCATGGGCACAGAGATGAGGCAGACCAGCATGGCACCCAGAGCGAGGGCAATCGAAGTGCAGGCCGCCAAACGAACTGACATTGTGTTAACCTGGCGGGTGGCAGTGAAGCTGAAATGAATCTGTAGAAATTGAAAAGGAATTAGAATTTTTGAGAAAATTCCAGGATTTGAATGGTTGAATTAATGTATATATTTAGGGTGATTTTTGCAGGAAGACAGAAACATTTTTGATGTTTTTTTTGCCAAAGTATGGACAGTTATGGATGGACACCGGTTAGAATTAAGGGTTGGGAAGATTACGACCACAAAAACCAAAAGGATGGTTTCAACAATCGAAGATGGACTAATTTTTCATCTTCCTTTCCGCTACATCTGTTCAATTAAATCGATTCTATTATAAGCAATCAAAACAGAATTTGTGCCTAGAAACTAAAAGTTGTGCTCTGCTTAAAAATATTGTCATAAAATGAAAAAATTGACAACAATGAATCCCTGAACTGAAGAATGAAAACGGTGAAATGTATCATATTTCAATAATTATTCATCAAATCTCGGTGAAAGTTACTTTTAGAATTTCAGAATAAATTAAATGACAATTAAACTCGAATTTGGCATAAAACATGTTTCCTGTTTCTGTTTTCCTGGGTAGAATCCAAAACGAAAAATTTCATTTTTGTTAAATTCCATGAAATTTTTAAATGAAAAATTTCCTTCATTTTAAAGACCTCAAAAAACATAAGTATGCGACTTTGCAACATTTAAAGTGCAAAGATTCGTGCTCAGCGTTTACCATAAAAACGAACTAATCAAAAATGATCTAACTTTGCATAACATCATGTCGAATATTTCAACTTTTTGTTAAAGCGTTTAAAAGTTTTAAAAAGTTAGTAGAGCGTATCCATGAAATAAGTTAGACTCAGTTAACATAAAACTGCTTTTTTACGTCTCCCTAAAACCAATACGTGATCTAATTTTCAGTAAAGTTGTCAGTTGTTATAACTTTTTAAACCACTTCAAGGTACAAATTTGTCCTGTTAAATTATGATTAGATAATATTAAAGGACAAATTTGACAGGCTTAATTACGGATTATTAATTTAGCCTGTAATCTATTGGTTGCTAGGCTTAATTGTTTACAGGTTTCTAATTTTGCCATTTTCAATCAACCTATGAACTTAATCTGAAAACTCCTTGTCCCTGTAACTGGTAACTTTTAAAAACTTAACTTTACTAACCCCGCAGGGCTTGTCAAGTCTCCCCAGAAAACGTTTTTGTTAAAACAAAAACGTAAACTTAATGTAACCCAATTTTTTTAAATACCTTGACAATTTTTTTAGCCAGAAAGAGGTTCGAGTAGTTTCCACACACGCGCAGTTTTCGATTTTTTGCAAATATTTTAGTTTTACTGTTTTTACTGGACGGGTTCACAGCAGATGTTTTCCAGACAGATTTTATTTTATACGTTTGATAAAGCTGGCAGAAAACAATTGCAATTCCCTGCTTGATGTAAACAAACAACTCAAAACATAACACAAAAGACTTACGTAATTCCATATATTTGGGGTATCGACGTGGTGCTCTGCAGAATTGTCTGATATTTTGATTTTCGAATATTCTTCTGTCAAAAAGCGACAAAGACTCAAAATCAAAAATCCCAAAAACCGCAAATATCCCAAACCCAAGCTTTTTTAATTCTTGGTGTTTCAATAGTTGTTACTACAGTAATCGCTTGTGTTCCAGTACTGAAGTGAAATAAGTTTTCTGCAAAATCGAGTGGCAGTGTAAGGGAAGCAGGCATAGGAAAGATTGATAAGACTGATACGGGAGTTCAGCTGATGGCCCTGTAGTGTTGGGGTATGCAAGTCTGTACCGGGATCAGAAGGGCCGTGGTTCGAACCCCGGCTGGGCCAATTCTTTACTTTCAATGGTGAGTAAAAAGCTGAACCTCCTTCTTGCCTTCTCTCTCCAAGGTTCTGGTTTCGTGGTCCAAGGGTGCCTGGCGCCTCTCGTCTTGGCCTTGTCCTCGGTTTCTCCTTCTTTCTTCAGCCTGATCTAAGTAACAGTCACCCCCTTCGGCAACAAAAGCAAAATGGAGCTCACAATACTGACGATTTCCTATCTGCTGCGGCTTCTCGGATTCAACGTGTTCTCTGGTTCAAAAACAACTGTTGCCTAATCTAGAATTTACCTAAAGCTGGTACAAGCTATGTAAGTCTCAGTACAAAAACTGTAGTTTATTTTGATCTATTGCTTGGAATATGAACAATCTCTAATGCAAAGTAAACACAATTGCCCATAGTTGAAAGTAATTAAACCTTAGTAATTAAACCTTAAACCTTGGGTACATACTGCACAACAACTTATTACGGTATGTATTTCAAAGCAAACAAAACATGGCTTCTGCAAGTTTATGTCAGTTATCAACTTTAGTCTAAATGCAATTATTCTTTAGCTTATAAATGAATTACTTCCTTTGCGCATGCGCAGATATTGCCTAAAATGTGGATTTGTCAAAAGGTGGGACAACGGATGTAGGATCCCGTAAGCGGACCGAACAAGATCAAAGCTGGCCCAAAACAGGAACATTATCTCATCAGATGCCCACGAATTGAGCCAATGCAACAAAACTTGATGGATAAGCAGTAGAGTGAAACCGATAAAACTGAAAGCCGACTGACGAAACAGTTTACTTCCCGGATTCAGTTTCCGGCAATTCCGAAATTGTCGATGACGAAATGCGGACTTTCTTCTTCGCCGCTTAAGCTGCAGCCAGGTTAGGCCTAAAAGTGATAAAGCGACCAGCAAAAACGTGACCGTCCAATATCTCGAGACCAGATCTAAAATCGGATTTGCGATATAGAGATCTCGGCAGACGTAGCATTTCGATTCGCCGAACCGATTTAGGATAATCACCAAAATTAGGGACGGAATACTGGCCAAAACAACCAAATAAATCATCGTTTTTCGGGCTATCACAGATTTTGCCAGCGTTGGTCGAGAAACCGACACGTAGCGAAGTAGACCAATTACGGTGTAGACTAAAGTGTTGGTCATAAGGGCCGGGTAGATCGTATGGTCACCGACAGAAATTATGTAGTATCCGGATAGTTCCACATTTGGTCCACAGTTCAAATAGCCTAAACCCACTAGGACAGAGACTATCTGAGCCACTGCCGGCGCCAACAGGATTAGAAAATCGCTGACCCCGACAGCAATCGCAATTACTGAGAATGCTTCTCGGCGCAGCGATTTGTGGCAAAGAAATGCGCCGATTGTCAGAATCTGTAGCACTTCTGCCGTCCAGTAGGTCACCAGAAAGACGGCATGCTTCTTCCACAGGGCGCTGAGATAGACTGCACTGAATTCTGAAAAAATGAAAATTAAATTTTTCCAAATTTTTCGATTTAGCTTTGTTTGTAGCTTTCGGGTTTATTTCACTAAACTAAAAATATTGGATATAATAATTAAGAAATAATTCAGGCTAAAAGGTGTTTGATAGCAATAAGTTTGATGTAAATAGTTTTTAAGTTGAACACTTCAAGATATTACCTAATGTAAACAAACCTGTGCTATAATTGAGAGATATCGCTGTTGCATTGTCTAAATCCATGATTGCATTTTTTGATATTCCAACAAAATTTATCACTTAATGAAACCACCTGTAAATAAAATCTTAATACACAATTATAAACAACATAATGTAATATAATAAGAACTGATCTAAGACTCATGCAAGAATGTTGTTTGGAATTCGAAGGAGTTATACATACGTCGGAATCAGAAAATGAAAATAGAATATTTAGTTTCCTCTGGTATAACTGGGAGTTTTCATTCGGTTTTTGTTTCAAGTTTTCGTTTCTGTCTTTTCTTTAAATTTTGAAAGTTATATAAAATTGGAATTGCATTCCTAAGAGTTTGGTGACAGCTAAAATGCTAACTGTAATCCTGAATATGCCGTAAGTTTCATTAAAAAGTTCCAATAAAAGTTCAAGAACGATGAAAACTTTCAAACCAACTGTTCAAATTTTCCCAACTCTATATGTCTACATTTAAGACTAACATTTTCCCAGCACTGATTCCTGCCATCACGGGCATATCACGAGTACTGCTCATGTCGACTAACGTTTCGAATCGTCTAATTAGCATTATGTCTACTTCCTTCTTTCCTCTACTATCAGACATGTCTCTGACGAATGAGCTAAGGTGAGGTCGGGTGATATAGAGTCAGCAGACAGAAAAGTTCAGATTTCTAACACTAAATATCAGGTGAGAAAAGTTTGACGTAAACCATTCAAGTCGGAGAAAGGAGCCTTCAAGTTGTCTACCTGATTCAAGTTTTCTACCTGATTGGAGGAAAACATAACTGTAAATTCATTATTTTAGCGTAGAAGTAGAACTTGGTATACTGGGCGTCTCAAAAATTGGTTGTGTGGGAACAAAGACAGGGATGCTAGATGCTGAAAAATACAAAATAAATCCTGTTTTTCACAGAAGAAGTTACTATGTGCTCGTGCTCTGAAGCTCACAAAAATTCGCTACTAGAGTACTGTAGTTGGCGTTTTGACTACGGATTAAGTTTTACCTGCTTCGAGAGAGAGAGAGAGAGATGTCTGGTACATAACCAGTGTCGGTTTGGAAGAACAATTTTTAAAATTTTAAATAATTTTTAAATAAATAAAAATTAACTTTTCGACTGTCAGACGAGTCCATGAGCTTACCAGTCACTGTTTGAGGTTGCATTGCAATAAAAGCATTGGGAAATAAACTAATCCAAGTATATAAATAGCAAACGTTAAACCGAAGACACTTTGTTTCCGCCCACAATTAGACATCTCCAGTTGATAGTAGAATAATTCAGTTCATGAGCACACCTGTGGCTTTTGTCAATAAACCATTTTATTACATTTCTGAAGAAAAATATGGGTCTTTGAACTGTTTTTTGAATATATTTAATTTGTAGAAGCGGATTGCTGAACCACTAGAGGCCTGCATTACGGCCCGCGGCCGAAGCTCACGGCCGGGCCGGGCCACTGGCCGAGTTTTCGGTTTGCTCCTATTATTTTTACCAGATTTTGCTGAAGACAAATAATTCAAATAAATGTTCAGCTTGAAAGAATTTTGTGCTTCTTGCTCATGTTTCTTACACATTAACACTGCTCTTCAGGAACTAGTTTCAGTATTTTCATATCATAAATATTACTGTGTATTCTCTTTAAATTAAACAGTCGATTAAGTTTTTAAATAAATGCTGGATATCCTTCAAATTTTAACGTTATCTGTATAATCATAATTATGCTTATGCTCATTTCTTGATTCGCGAAAAGGCCTAGTCAAAAAATTATCATTTCAAATGTTGTTCAGCACAACCCTGTGGTTCAAAACCTTCGAAACAAGCACTTCAAACTTTTAAACTTCCGAAAAATCAATTTAAACTGTTAATTGCAATAGTTGGTGCTCAAAATTAATGTCAAATCTCTCAATTCATTCATGCAATTTTTGCGATTACCTACAATACAGAAACTTCAAACTTAATTTCAATAAAAAATCTGGAATTGTTTGAAATTTTGCACTTTCTGAAAAAATGAAAAGTTTCGCGGGCCGGGTTGAACGGGCCGAAACCTTTCACGGGCCGGGCCGGGCGGGCCGAGACAAATTTTTCCCGGGCCGGGCCGGGCCGGGATGCAAAAATTCGACCCGTGCAGGTCTCTATGAACCGCGGAGTCCAAAAAAACTATTGTCCAGACAGTGGCAGATAGTTATTGAAGCATATATTTATTGAGCACCTGAAAATGCTGACTGGACTTGTTAGTATGCTTCTACTTCAGATCCAAGCAGGACTGCTAATTGGCATCATTGGTGACGATTAGGCAGCCTGTGACGCTTGTCATACTCTTATGTATTATGTACTCTTTGTTGAACTGTAGATGTCAGAAAAGTTGAGTTAGGTCTTGTGCTTCAATTGTGCTGAAAAACATGAGTGAAACTAATCCTTAAGCGCAGAACAAAAGTACAAAGTTTCCCGGTAAATTATTCATGCCAAAAATGACTTATTAATATGTTCTTGGGACCCCTTTTTCTGTTGGCATCAAAACAATAAAAGGTTTGGACAAAACGCACTCCGTTAAATTAATATATACATGTTGGGGTTAGCTGCAAGTTATTAGCCACGAGAAATTTGAAACCATACAATTGGGATCCATTAGCACTTTGGGAGGTTAGCTGTTAACTGAGAGAGTTTAAGGAAATAGTTTCCTCGATTATTCCTGAAAGCTATGTTCTCTGAAAAGGTGGCCTCAGCAAACTAAAATGACTGGACAATTCAGAACAACCATATACCACGGAACATGTTGACTTTGACTCTGATCTACGTTTAGAAATTAGTGGAATTGTATTCAGACAATTCCAAACACAATGTTCCAACTTGAGCGGTCGCATGTTGGTTAAGCAAGGAACAAAAGTTGCCAATCCTAGTGTTAAATATCAGCAACCCAGAAAGGTTGAAATCAGCATAACAATCTAGTCGCCATATCCGGGACTGTGGCGCATCGGACGATCGTTTTACTTCTAAACCAAAGCTCGGCGGTTCGATCCCCGCCCTGGACACTTTTCATCCAATCTTTCAATCCTGGTTTTAATCTTTTGACACGCGTGAGTCAAGCAAGAGACTACTTACATCATGAAACATGAAACATGCTCAAATCGTCAAGTTCAATATCTGCCTGGGTATTTGATGAACCAATTGTCACATGTCTCGCAAAATGCAATCAACACAGTTCAAATCTCAAACAATATTATCCAAGCAATCTAACAATTTCAATTAACAAAAGCGATGCTAACGAAATTTTTTAATTAATTTCTTTCAGTAGCATTCCAACACATGAGTATATACTTTTCACACTGGCACATCAGTGAGCGCTGCTGAAATAAAAGTTTCCGCGTACAAATCTCATAAAAGTTGCTGTAAAATCAAAAATATTATTATTATTAAAACAATCTAATGTTATTAAAACAAGGATAAAGAAACCCGGGTTGAAATTGCTGGGTTGGGGTTGAAATTGCTGGGTTGGGGTGGAAATTCCTGGGTTGGGGTTGAAATTGGGGTTGGGTTCCAACCCAATGTTATCATTGAATTAGGGTTGAAAACTTGGGTAGATTTTCGGGTTGAAATGGCTGCATCTCAAACCTGCTCAGGGAGGAGGGTTGAGATTTCAACCCGGGTTGAAATAATAAAGAATGATCCTCTCTTCTAGCTTTATAATAAAATTTTATGTTTTAAGAAACATTTTTTTACAGCCACCTCACCCCAGTCGGTGCTCCGGCTAGGGGTAGTGCCAGCTCAGAACGTATGCATTTTTGAGGGAAGGGGATGCTGACACTGAATAATTGTCATAGCAATTACCCGAGGTGTTCTACAAGGCTATCAGTACGTCTATTACGTCCACCGTAATGGAGGTGCCGTGGTAGCTCCACCAAGCAGGCGGCCACCCCTTAACAATCTCGGTAAATTGCCCAGGAGGGATATTTGAAATCCTACGGTGCTTGAGCTTATTTTTTGTTCAAGCTCTAGACTTGACATGATCCTCCACTTGTAGCGCAGCAAGAAACCACTGCGCTACGGGAGGTTCTAAGAAACATTTAATGGTATATTAAAAGTAAGTATAAAATCTATATGTCACCGTAAAACTGTAAATCAGGGATACTGCAGAATTACTGAAATGTTCAGGAATTTTACAGAATTCCTGAACATTTCCATATGAAACTGTAGAACTACGGCGAAACTTGACTTATTCTACAGTTTCCCAGATATTTTCAGGGATTCTGTAGAATTCCGTCTTTTGTTCAATAAAACGGTGGAATTATTCAACTTGAATTATTCAACAATTTTTCTGAAATTTTCAAGAATTCTGTAGAATACCGTGTTTATTTTCAGTTTTCCATCCGCTATTGCAACTCATCTTTTTTCCTTCCTCGTTTCATTGGCTTATCTTTTGCGTTCGCGTCTGTTTACAAACGGTAGTAAAGCCCATAGAAATGGATTTCAGGACAAAGTTCCAGGCACAATAACGCTACAAAGTTTTAGGGCCACGGCTGTTAGGGTACTGTGGGCCATTGAAATCGGACCCAAAGCCCTAAAAAGTTTACGTAAACGTAACTCCAGTGATACATTGCTCAGGTGCAAATCAAATGGCAAACGACGAAAAGACTTGAAAGGTGGCCGGGTCCTCCCTTTCGAATTAACCTATGACGAAAAGACAAATTCGTAAGTGACCAGTCATCGTCAGATGATTGCAAAGCAACCAAAAGTTTCCCAAGCAAATTTTCAAACGTCAGTCAGTCTGTGATTTTGGGTTGCAGGCGAACGATCATCTTTTCGCTCAACCTATGGGGGAGATCACAGACACCCCTTGTGCTGCTGTGTTGGGAGAGGCTCGGCCTCTCTCCATCTTGGATACCCACCTTCAAAATTTTGTCCCACCTTGGACCTTAGGTTGAGATCCGGATACTGCTGGGGGATGGATTGCTAAAAATGGGTTCGGCTTCAGAAGCCTATTTCGAAAGGTCCCCTCTAGATTGAGCAGACCCTTCCCCTCTCAGATTTTGCTATAACACGTGTAAGCGCGAGTTCAATGGTACCTAATTAGATTTCAAGTCTCTCTCTCGAAAAATGGTACGTTGAAATCGGGCTCTCGCCGCCCTAGTTTACGTTATTCACTTTACTGTCATTTTCATATTTGTATGCTAATATCGGTGGATACTAAATTTTCCTGAATTTCCTGAGAAGGAAATCCAGGATCACGTCATTGGTAGGGGGGTTTCTGCTGGAAATCCCACTGCAAGTTTTTCTTCATTGAAAAAAGCTAAATTTTACTTTTCTGCCTAAACCGTACTTTACGCATTTTAGTTCCCTGGAAAATGTTTTCTTCCAGGCTTCCAAAAACTGTTCTTCGCTCACACTGTTTGATTCTAAAATTAACTCCTTGCTGGCTTTCGAATTTGTAAACCTAATGCTAGTTTTGATTTGACGAATTCTAGCCAAATACCCTTTCCCGTTCCAATCCAAAACACATAAGCTTTCTTCGTCCTGTATAAAAGCCAGTTTATGCCGCAGAATCTGGGTTACACCGACCACCACCGACCGACCCATTTTACCCAGTTTTAGCACGGGTTTATTTTGGACCCGCTCTGTCCTGCTCTGCTTCGGTCCGCAAGTGTCTTGGATCCTCTGGATTGCCTGTCCTTCTGGCAGTTTCAGCTGTTTTAACCGATTCTTCTCTGTGGCTAGAATCTTTGCTGAGAGCCTACCATTCGCTTAGCGACGCCCCGACCGATTTAGGATTGCCATACTGGGCATCGGAGTGTGGGTTGGATGTTGAACCTGTCCTATTGAAGAAACGAAGATTCTTTCTGAATTTGCTAACTTTTAATTGTTTGACTGTCAAAAATAAATGCCGACTGTCTAATAAAATTGTTAGTCTCATGATTGCTTCTATGTTTACTCTTTTGTCCAAATCGGCTTAAATTCTCTCTCTTTAAAACTCTAATCAAAGTTTCAAAGTCCACAGGTCGTCCTTTTTAGAAGAGGGCAGAGTAGCCATTATCTTTCTGGTGGGCCGGCTTGCTAGCGAGTATTCGTGACCTGGCGGGTGGATCTGTGCACATTTCAGGTACACATAGGCTTAGGGGGCATATAGGTAGCTAACCCCTCGACCCCTCGAAAGTAATAGCATTGTGTGACTACGAATCTGATCGCAGTCGAGATCTGAAGAAGGGTATGCGTGAAAGTGTGTGTATGTGTGAGTGGCAACCAGTAGGCTAAAATACTAATCAAGCCAAAATTTTTTAGGTTTCAGCTCTAGGTTTGTCTCTAGATTTTGGAGTCGGGACTAAAGATACACAAATCAACCAAATAGTTATTTAACCATTATTTAAGGAAGAAACTTACGGACGTTTAATAAATAAAAATAATTTTATTTTTGTACTTATTTTAATTTTAATATAGACGTTTAGTAAATAAAAAATACAGAAGTAGAAGATATAGACAATATTAAGACCATGGTGGCTAATTATACGCAATCGTGGATAAAACATCATTCTGTCAATCCGTTCCTGGTAATGGAATGACTTATTGGCGCTAAACCAATGATTTTGTACAACTTTGGATCGATTGTTTAGATCTTTAGACAGCAAAAACACGCTTTTAACACCGGAAGGTCCTCAAATTATGGCAACACAAGATTGTTTGAAATTGGTGAAGCTTCAAATTTCTGCGTCCTAGCTTACAATCTCCAAAGCTTTCCAGTTATTATGTCGGTTTGGTAAATATTTAATGTCCTCTTCTTCTTCTGGTTACTGCTGACCGTCCAGTATCTTTGCTAGCTCATTGGTCCTTGCTCGTTGACAGCTCTATCACTTTTGCCTCAATCAGCAGCAGTTATTTCAACTAATTTTACATTTCAACTTTTTGCGCATAGACTTTGACTCCTTTCGTGTTCTGCTTTCGGAACCACAGAAACGCATGTACAGCCGCAACAAATTTCATATTTACCTGGGAAAATGAAACTTTTCATGTGCCACAGCAGATAGTTGATAGATTGCAGTGCGAAGCTGCATCAAGTATATTGACAGGACATTAATGTCACATAATCAATGTTACACCTTGAATTCAAATTTTACCCAAAATTTTATGGATTGTGCAATCATATCATAATAGGAAATTGAACTGTTCTACATTCGCAGACATTTTTATTATAATAACACATAATAATCGCAATTAAGCAACACATCTTATTGCCCAATCTGAGCCTCCAAAACAGTTCATAAATTGAAACAATTATTCATAAAACAAGAACACCACGACAAAAATTCAGCAATTCGTTTACATGATTCAAAATTCCTGCAAACACCATCAGCTATTCATGCCTCCGTGCCATATATTACGTAAGCTAGAAAGGTAGGGATCTTAAACTTGAACAAAATTATATGGACTACTCAGTTTAGTTGTCTAATTATAGTTAAGGTTTAATAATTTTGCACAAAATTCATTATCATTTATATTCACGTTATATCAAAAAACCTAGGTAAACAAAATTTGTCAGGAGCAGTGATGTAATGCTGCTAAAGGTAATAACTACCATTAGCCGTTTTGTCTGGCTAGCTTCGATTACTCGTGTACAAAGTGGGATTACTGTAGCTTCTTAACGTTTAACCTTTAACAAACACAACACATGTCTGAAGTAAAAATAGAAAACTATCATCAGTAGTGAAATACTTTCACTAGATCATGGGCGACTTTAATAATGAAGCTGAAAAATGTATAATCACAGACAGTTTCGAATATAGTGCTTCCAAAATGTTTGGTTTATATCGGAAAAACAATTTCAACGGATAAATGTTAAGCGACACTAGAGCACTGGTCTCGTACTACTGCTCTACGCGATAAAGTAAACACAGCATTAGAGTTATCCATCTGAGCCTGGCAAAATAAGTGAGATCTAAATTTCGGATTCGTAAAAAAGTTAAGGAGCGGATGTGATGCTCCATACAAAACTCTAATAACTGTAAAGATATTCCAAAACACATACAAAGCATCAGCATTTGCCCAACGATGTAACAAATTCAAAAATAACTGAGGAACCAGCATAATTAAAAATGCGCTAAAGCTGAGAAAACACTGAGAAAATAATTTTAGTTCGGTGAGAAGCTTTCTCTCGCTTTCTGCAGATAACTTAAAATTTTTACGTTGAAATTTGATGCGCAGCCACGTAGGCACAAATAGTGCCAAAGCTAAAGTTAGGAATATTACGGACCAGTAACTGTAAACCAAGTCTAAAGTTTGATTTGGCTTGTAGTAGAAACTGCAAACATTATAAGTTGTGCTGTCATAAAGCTTTATAATCGCTACAATAACGACAGGAGGAAAGCTAGCAGTAAAAAGTAGCTTAAAGAAAGCAGCCTTACCTATCAACGCATTCGCCCAAACTGGCTTGAATATGCTAATGAACCGAATCAACCCCAGAAGTGCATACAGTAACGTGTTATACATCAAAGCACAAAAATAACTGAAGTCATTATAATTTATTAAGAAATGTGCGAGTGTGTCAATGTTCGGCCGACACTCTATCCAGCCAAGTCCAACAAACAAAAGCACGGACTGCAATGCACATGGAACTGACATAATGAGAAAATCACAGAAGCTGACAGTGACAGCTACCACAGTGAATGCTTCTTGTCTTAGATTGGCAGAAGAAAGAAATATTGCAATGGTGGCTAGTTGAAGCACCTCGCATATGAAAAGAGAAGATGAAGACATAAGGTGATATTTCCATGCTGCTTCCCAAAATTCTTGCGGTGAAACTACAAACACAATGTTTAAATTTGATTTGAAGCTTTGGACTAGCTGACGAGGTACCGTCACTTTAAATTCAATCGTCAGTCCTACAGCATTAAGCTTATACGTTGAAAATTTTACCAGTTCTATTATGCGACCATTGCCCTGTCTTGTTGTGTGCATTTTCACAATTTATGTAACCAAAGCTTCGTGTATCACCAACTATGCACCGTGATGCTGTCGAGTCAGACTGTCAGGAACGATACAAATTATGCAAACGCTCTATGTATTTTCAGCATAAGTGTAAATATTACACAGGCTATTCAGTTAATAGTTCAGAAACTAATGCGTTTGAGCGGGAGTGTTAAATCAGTGAGTGTTGGGTTTTTCCAGAGTAATGTTGTATTGTTTTGCCAACTTTAGTTCCTGTTTGCTAGTAGGTTTTCAGTAAATTATAATTAGTCTAATTTTTATTGAAACTGGTCAAGATCTCACTACGGTGCAAACCTGTGACCTAATTAGTTTTGAGAGCCAGCACTTTCTTCTCTGTTCAACGGACCCAAACGTGACAACTTTTGTGTAGAAGAGTCATATTTAAAAAGCAAGTACCAACCTGTAATTGAGGAGTTTGTGTGCAAATCAGTTGTATTCATTGTAGAGACGACGTTCTCATAAAGCTACTGGTGACGGCGAGATCACTTTAAAAGTGATCAGTCTTTGCCTTTAAAATACGGACTAAGGATTTTGAAAATTGTAAGCTTCTTCCTTCCTGAACTAATTAAACTAATTTAATTAGAGTCTGAGAATAAAAGTGTTAGGACTGCCGCCTTTGACGCAGACTGTTTTATAACAGCCTACACCTTGAATTAGCATGAGACCAATTTTTCCATTTCCCTCGGTATTAATATGTATTTTGCAGTTGTAGTCATCGTTCGTTTGATTCTGCTAAACAACGTATTCTAAAGGGGCCATTTCCCGCCCATTTTCTTTGCTCTATAGCAGTCACCTGATTTGTGAAGATTGAGGCATGATGAAGAAACAGAAGAGCAGCCCACATGCATACCGAATACGTCTGATATCATTATTGGTCTTTGTTGATTTATAAAGTAAAAGGTGTAATTTGTAAATAGTTAAAGTTGTTCAAATTTTTTAAGTCCTAAACAAAACTGTTTGAGAAAGTTGAAACAATATAAAAGATTATGACTCAAATACGTTCACATACATTCTAATTAGGCATATTAGAGAAAACGTTAAAGTATCCAAACGTGTAATCTTTTTAATAATCCGATCGCTCAATGAAGATGTATTATTGCGCACGGAACACCTTTCTTGTTTCAAAGATTATTGGCACCACCTTCAGTTGAAAGAACGTTTTATCAGAATATCACCAAAGGAAATGCTACAATTTTGTATCGTTGGGTTTCCTATCAGTTTTAACCAGTTTTTAATTGGCGCACAATTGGTGTGTCACCTTGTTTTCCTGTGTTTTACTACAAAGAAGGAATAGTTTCTTCTTCACTTCTACAGGAAAAGAGAGACTCCATGTTATCCTATATTCCTTTTCCTTATGATAGAGTCTTTGTTCTGTTGTTTACTTGTTGTCTTGTGTTTTACCATTGTTGCACTGCTAAGGAGGGACTTGTTGGACAGCGTTGACTGATATGTGTATGTTCCTTCTAAGTTGAAAAAGTAGATCAGGCAAACTGTGATATTGTAATAAGTCTCGTCTTAAGTACTTAAAGAAAAGGAAGACTATAACTAATTAGACTTAAAGGAGACTTTCTTTCTATTCTAATTATAATGCTAACAATTTAAATCGAATGCAGTGATTTTACTAAGACAGAATTTATATCAGAACAATTTATATATGAAAAAAAAGTTCAAAAGTTTCGTCCAATTCGTTAATCCTGGTGTTCCGTCTTCAGGTCTTCTCCTTAAGCGTTAATCATGGAGCTCCTGCAACACAAAAACAAATGTATATATATATATATATGTATTTTAACGTAGTGTGTTTGGATATTAATATATATATAACTGACAAAGTATTAGACTAGATGTCATCAGTTGTAGGGTAGAATAGTTTTGTTTGTTTTCCTGTTGCTCCTGCTGATGTTGAATTTTATTTGCCGGAAATCTCGTCAAGTTGTCAAGTTTGTTTACAGGACACTTTTTTCTGATGTCCTGTTTTGTTTTCTCCTTTCCTGATAAAGTCAAGTTTTGTCAAGGTTGATGTTTGAGTGCAGGAAGTGAGTACAGGTGAAAGAGGAAAAGGGGAAAAGGAGAAAACGAAAGGACAAAGAGGAAAAGGAGAAATGGATAAATGATAACAGTTGAAAACTTTGGTGACAATTCTAAGTAGGAGTTTAGTTAATGCATTACGGTAAAGAGATACTGAATATACTGTGAAGAAGTTTGTAGTGTAGAATAGTTTTGTTTGTTTTCCTGTTGCTCCTGCTGATGTTGAATTTTATTTGCCGGAAATCTCGTCAAGTTGTCAAGTTTGTTTACAGGACACTGTTTTCTGATGTCCTGTTTTGTAGTTTCCTTTCTTGACAAAGTCAAGTTTTGTCAAGGTTGATGTATGTGTGCAGGAAGTGAGTATAGGTGAAAGAGGAAAACGAGAAAACGAAAGGACAAAGAGGAAAAGGAGAAAAGGAAAAAGGAAAAATGATAACAGTTGAAAACTTTGGTAGCCATTCTAAGTAGGAGATTGGTTAATGCATTACGGTAAAGACATACTGAAAATACTATGAAGAAGTTTGTAGTGTAGAATTGTCTGTTTTCCTTCCCTGTTGCTCCTGCTGATGTTGAATTTTATTTGCCGGAAATCTCGTCAAGTTGTCAAGTTTGTTTACAGGACACTGTTTTCTGATGTCCTGTTTTGTTTTCTTCTTTCTTGACAAAGTCAAGTTTTGTCAAGGTTGATGTATGTGTGCAGGAAGTGAGTACCGGGCAAAGAGGAGCAGGATACGGCAAAACTTTAGTCCGTGAGACATACTGAAAATACTGTGAAGAAGTTTGTAGTGTAGAATAGTCTTGTTTGTTTTCCTGTTGCTCCTGCTGATGTTGGATTTTATTGGCCGGAAATCTCGTCAAGTTGTCAAGTTTGTTTACAGGACACTGTTTTCTGATGTCCTGTTTTGGTTTCTGTTATCTTGACATTGTCAAGTTTTGTCAAGGTTGGTGTATGTGTGCAGGAAGTGAGTACAGGTCAAAGAGGAATAAGAGAAAAGGAAAAATGATAACAGCTGAAAAATTAGGTGGCAATAAGTAGGAGTTAAGTTAATGCATTATGGTAAACACATACTGAAACTCTAAAACAACTCCAGCTTTTCGAAGTTGACTGACAACGTCTTGAATGCAGACATCAATTTCCTCGGAACTTGTTGTATGGCAAAACTTTAGTTTGTGAATATGTCCAAATGCGTCCATGAGACCAGTTAGCATCAGGAAAACAACTTTACTAAACAAGCAAATGTGAACTAAAAAAGAAACGTCTTTTCCTATTTTTTCTATTAATAGAGGCAACTGCGAAGAAGTTCGTAGTGTAGAATAGTGTTTTTTCTTTTCCTGTTGCTCTCGCTGATGTTGGATTTTAATTGCCGGAAATCTTGTCTAGTTGTCAAGTTTGTTTACAGGACACTGTTTTCTGATGTCCTGTTTTCTTGAAAAATGGAATATACTTTGACTGATCTGAAAGTTTGAAGTGATTCAGTTAGGAGAAAGTCCCTTTTGAAATATTTTGATATACAATTTCGCTTGTGACAAAATCCCTTTTTCAGTATTTTTCCGTTAAGAGGTTATGGGATTAGTAGTGTCTTTTGCGCACCGTGCATAAAAGAATTGATTTATGCAAATTAGATTTTTGAGGCGTAAGTGTCTAGTGTAGATTAGGCTTCCTGTGTCCTGTTCTCCTGCTGGTGTTGATTTTTATTTACCGGTTTTGTCGTCTAGTTGTCAAGTTTGTTTACAGGACACTGTTTTCTTATGTCCTGTTTTTTCTTTTCTTATGTTGACTTTGTCAACGTTTGTCAAGGTGCGTTTTCTGGCGCATAGTTGTGTTAAGGGGTGGGTAGCAAAACTTCATTTTTTGGAGTCCCACCATCCGTGTCCAAATATTAGCAATCCATTCCCTCATTTTTTCCAGATTTTTGTCAAAAAATTGATTAAAATTGAAATTTTATAGGATTCCCCACTGTCTTCTTAAACTAGCGATTTTGGTCAAAAAATTGCATAAAATGGAAAACTTAGAGGATGCGTGTAATTTTCGACAGTGTACAGAAGTAATGATGAAAAGACCTTGATAAAAAAGAGAAATGTGAAGTAAGTTGACTTGGCTATACAGCTCACTGTGAAGAAAGTTTGTACTGTGTACAGGTGAAACAGGAAAAAAAAGCAAGTTGAAAATATTTTGTTTGAACAGAAAGTGTGAGTTGAGAACTAAGTTTGGCTGCCACTGTAAAGTTATTGTTTTTGTTGTTTGTCGAAAATGAAATTTTGTGGAATAAAATATATGAAAAATACAAAAATTGTAAAATAATAAAATTAATCAAAAATACATAACGACATGATTTGGTTATGTAATGAGTTATATACTGCTGAATGTTTTTTGGCTTTTTTCGTTTAATGATTCAGTTACGACAAAGTCCCTTTTGAAATATTTTGAAATACTATTTCGCTTATGACAAAATCCCTTTTTCATTATTTTTCCATTAAGAAGTTAAGGCATTGGTGGTGTCTATTGTGCACAGTGTATAAAAGAATTGATTTATGCAAATTAGGTTTTTGAATGTTTACTGCCTTTTAGCGTTGTCTAGTTGTTTTAAACTGGTTTGTCCTGTTTAAAGAGAAACAATAAGGTTAATTTTGTTAGGATACAGTGTCCTGTAATGAAAATTATTTCTACAAGCAATTTACAGGATTCTGCAACAGTTTTCAAATAGAAGAGCAACAGGAAAATAATAAAGAGAAAAGTGAATTTGTACCTTGGCTGTTGAAAATAAAGGAAGAGAATATGTAAAGAAGAAGTTGTCGTCTAAGAAGAACAAGTTTATAGTTACTGTGCTCATTATACGGTTGCTAAAACTTTATGAAAGCTTACCCTTGTTGGTCATCGTCATCATCTCGACGCCTGCCTCTGCGTTTCTTTTTGAGAAACGGGCGGTCTTCAGAGTCATCCGATACAATGAAATTGGCCAGACTATTATCCGTTTCCGTGCTACAATAAAAAGGAAAGTAACAGTCTTAATGAAAATAACGAATAGTAACTGAAAGCTAGGATAAAAATTGGAAAACAAGGCTAAAAAACGAAAAATAACCAAATTTTAGTCGTCGTGTAATAATTAGCGGAATTATAAAGTGGTGAAAATATTAATGTTTATTTACCTTGAGTTTGTCTCTGGTGAAGACGCCGAGCTTGACTCTGCGGATGATATAATTCGTTGTCTTCTTTTTCTTTTTGCCTGTCCACGTTTGCCATGTTTGCTGAAGTACAATTGTTTATATTTAACTTTAGAAATTAGAAAGTTTTTTTAGTTCTTTCACAAGTGTGAGTTTTATAGTTAAATTTTAGTAAAAATATTTTATCTATTGATTGTTTCATGTCACGTTTACTTTACTGTCTTCTTATGTTTCTTTATATTCAAAATATTTATGTTTAGTGGGTACCGATGTTTTTTCGTCGTTTTTTCGCATTTTTTCCGCGACTGTCGTAGCGCCAAGGTTTTGGACAATCTTCTTTAGCAGATAAGTCCAGGTAGTCCTCTACTCTGCCACTTTGCTTTTTAGGTCCTTTATTCGGACGTCCCTGTTCTGCCGCTGTAGATTTGGAAATCTGACCACTGAAAAATAAATAAGAAAGAAAAAGAAGTGATATATTAATATTGGAAAACTTTTCCTGATTTCGCTGACGTATACTGTTAGCACTGAACAACAAAAATGGTATTAAAACTACGTATTCTGTTGTAGTAAAGAAACTTACGGAGCTTGTGGCTTCTTAGTAGTGTCGGTGTTGCTGTTTCCTCTGTTATGAGAATTTCCAACTGTAGACATGTCCACTTTTGCGCAAGCTGATATTCGGCCTTTAGCTTGTCTAAAATATTTTTATAGTAGTGTTATGTTCACAAATTTTCATGTTTTTTTAATAAGAGATCTTTTTTTTTCTAGAGAAAATATGTAAATAGGTTAATATGTTACCATTTTTACCTGTTTTTTTCTGAAATTGCTCTTTTGAAAGAAATGAACTTCTCGCGAAGAGAACAAATTGAATTTATAATAAACTTACACAGCAGCTTTACGGGAAGGTTTCTTTCCTCTTCGTTGACTATTTGTTTTCGTTTTTCCAGGTCCACTAGAATTTCCTTCATTTCTGAAAAAGATAAAGGTTGGAAATCAAGAAAGGAACAGGACAAGAAGTTTTAGAGTCGAAATGATTTGTTTTTGTTAACTAAACAGATTCTATGAAGAAAACAAATAATTCTTACTAAAAAACAGTTCTATTTAAATAGGATACAGCTACATGTTTGCTCGTGGACGTTTTTCCGATGAAAATAAGAAGTGTGCTAATATTACAAGAATTTAATTAAATAATAAACAAACTTACCGTCCGGTTGTATTTGGTTCAGGCAGGTTGTAGTCATCGCTTTGTATTGCATTATCTTGCATATCTCTGTTAGATCTCTTTGTTGCGTCAGTATCTCTGCTAGACTGGCCTTGGTTGGCGAGGCTTGAGGAAACCCTAAATTCGGAAAATTATGATTTACTATTATTTCATTAGTTCTGTTGGCATAATGTTTAGAACAAATTCTTTTTGTTTATTTTAATATGCATAATTGTTTTTATTTCACCTTTTTAAAGTAATAGTATTTTGTCGGTGTACCCGAGTTCCATTGTAGAATGGTTCCTCTGGCTTTGTGTCGGTAGTGGAGGCTCATAGACGAACTCCAACGGCTTATATTTCAAACAGACAGGAGACGCTTTCCTTAAAAAATTATAAACTCATTTTCGCATTTTCTGTTCTTTATATCATTTTCCATTAATGGAAACAAGTCATTAGTAGAATGTTTCATGGTCTAGAAGAAGAATACAGACATCAATTATGCAAGATATATGTTCTCACTTTTTCGGTAGCTTTCGTCTAGAATCCCTTGGCTGTTTGCCTTCTTTTTCTGTTCGCCATGTGTTAGAGTCGTTTTCATTTTCTCCAAATCTGTGAAAAAGCAAATTTTATTAAATACAATAAAATTTTAAAATAAGAAAGTCGAATCAAATTATAAATTATATAATTTATACTCTAATAACTCCGTTTTGCAAAATAAAAGGCAGGTTATTGTCAATGTCAAATAAATAGTATATTTTTACCCGAGGTTCTCCAGAGCTTGTTCCTCTGTTATTTCACCATGTGCCAGCGTACCACTGTCAGCGTTTCCAGAATGTTCACCATTCTTCTGTGACAAACTAAGGCGAAGTTCTCGAGCTCTTAAACAGAACACAAAAGTAAGTGTAAAAAACTATCTGGTTACAAATCTCTGTAAGAGACTAAAGGATAAAGTGATAATTTTATGTTAAGCGATTTTAAATATACAGTTTTGTAATTATATACTCACTCTCTCTCTTGTAGTGATTTCTCCAAGAGGCCGTCCAGATCAAAGGAACAAAGCTCCCTATCCGTACTATTATCGCTATCAGACTTTTCTTTCGTTTTTTCACATTCGGCCCTATAAAATTTATAATTAACCGAAGAGATAGTTACTTTTTTTTCACGTTCCATTGAAATCGTTTTTGAGGCTCTAAGTATTTATCCAAGGTTGCCTGTAGATTTCCGACAATGTCCATAATCGTTGTTTTTCTTTGTACGTTCCTGGAGCAAGTTTTGAAAAATTATATGTATGTATCAAAAAGCAACTTATAGACAAAATCTATTATTATCATTTCTGTTCTTTACTAAGTTAAACTTCTTGCCAATGATCAACTTCAGAAGATACAATCAATTAGAATCTTACTAATTTATCAATTTTAATTATTTGTTTGCAAAGTAAATAACCTGTCATATTAGAATTAAGAGAGTGGCTGAAAAAACAAAGGGTATATACGTAATTTTTGATACTCTATAATCCATAACGTATATACGCTTACAAAGGACAGACTTAGCATACAGCCAGAAAATCTTATAGCAGGAAGATTTGGAAAACCGCAGTTGAAAGCTGTATATTACAAAGGTATATAAGTTTTCATAGAAAAATATTTTTCAACCAGTGTCTCCGTTATTTTATACTAATTTTTAATAATTAGCAAACAAATCTTACTCGAATACTATCTCAATTTCGGAAATCTGTTTCTCTCCTGTCGGTTGCACATCTTGCGGAACAGTCTGCTCATGTTCCTCCGTTACCGCATTAGCAGGTTCCTTCTCCTGTTTTAGGTTATAACTTTGCCTTTGCTCCTCTGCGTCTTCGGCATCCTTTGTTACCGCGTTAGTAGGTTCGTTTTCCCGTTTCCTCACGTCATTGTCACTTTGACTCTCGTCCTCTGTGCCTTCGCCTGCGTTTACTGTTTGCGTACGTTCTTCTGATGTAGTTACATGAGAGAATCGGATTGTCTCCGAATCACTCATAGATCTAAAACAAAACGGAAAAAATACATAATTTTAAAATTAAGAAAATAGAATTTATGTTTTCCTGTTTATTTTCTGTTTATTTTTCAGTCGTGGCTTCAGAAAAAGAGACATACATTTCACAAACACTAGATTTTGTACGAAATACAGTTTTGATCTTTGTTTTCCTGTTCGTTGTTAAAATTTCAGATGTTAAAGGATTTTTATTACCTTACTAACTTTGTCATTTCACTTCTTCTTCTTAGTCCAGAGGGCAATCGTGGACAGCTCCTAGAAAACATAAAAATGTGGTGACAGTAAGGTTGAGGCACCCTTTAGAGACTGTGAACATCACAAAGATTATCACTCTCTTTTTTTGTTTCTTGTAACATGATAAGCAATGATATTGACAGACTGCAATATTACATCAGTTTGGCAGTTCCTCTACGAGACTGTTATATTCATGATATATCGTTTCTTTCCGTATTTGAATATAGTATGGAAAGAAAAAAGAAATTAAAAGATGGAAGATTATTTTTACCTTTTTGACTGACTGTTTGAAGCAGCACTGCTAGAACCAGGGGGAACAGGGACGGTCATAGCCTCTTCTGTGTTGTTCCCTTCCAATTTCTTGGACAGCTTCTCATTGCCTGTATCATTGTCCAGATTGGTTTCCACTGTTTGACTTTTGTTTCTGTTTGTCTCTTCGTCCGAAGAAGATGGTACACGCAGAATTCTACGCCTCCCTTTCGCTTTTCTGTTCGTTGTTTCTTCGTCCGACATGTTTCAGCGTCAATGCTCAACTATTAACTAAAAATATCAAAACTACATATGTTTAACATGCTATAATGCTAAAAACAGAATACTAAAACGATAACTCACTAGTTTAAGCTTCGAAAATTGATTTTGATAACAGACATCAGAATTCTTTCCGCGATCATGATAATCCGAGTATACAACTTTTGAGGTAAAGTCGCAAAATTGTTCTTTGTCAGGTTACGATGGATGAAGTATCAACTAAACTATGTCGCATGAAGCTGACTTTTAAGGAGAGGTTCTTTATGACAAGTTGATACTACGAATCATAGGAGCAACTTTGTCACCGAAGCTTCAGTGCCGCTAAAAAAAGTTACTGCAACTTGCATAAACAGCTAGTTCATTTGGTTTAAGCAAGAATCAATCGAAAAATAAAGTCAAACGCAACAATTTTAATTTCAATCGACCAATCAATCTGCTAATTGTCGTTACAAATTGTTCCAAATCGATTGGCAGTAACTTTTTTTGCGACAACTTCTCTAGCTGTTCCGAAATAATTGACTCTAAGTTAAGTTGACCAGACATGGAAATATCATTATTAGCAAGAGCATATTAACAGGAAAAAAATATAGGCAAGCAATAAAGTAAACAAATAAATGTATTATCGCAAACTGACCTGTAATAGATGTATCTAGCGAGCAGAGTCAAAATTTTGGCAGCAGTCAAAGAGCATACACGTTTTCCTTTTAATTTAACTGGTGCGAAGAAATCTCGTGATATGCAAATCTTACGTCCGCACGTCAAATTATACGTGACTGCTTCGCTCAGTAGAGTGTGTGCTTATTCGTTTTTCTCCTATAACGTATTTTCCAATAGTTCAAAGGACTAAGTTAAAATTTCAAATTTAGTATCTATTGAATTCTCTGCTAGACAGTACGGTAACTGAAAATTAACAAAAGATTCAATTCAGACAAAGCAAAGTTTTTATCAACGTTTGGGTGCTGTTAAGAAAAGTTATGACTCTATTTTAGCCAACTAATCTCAGAGAATAAGGTCATCTTTAGGTTGGAAGTATCATTAAACTGATTTACGATTCTGTAACATCGTCTTTACAATTCATTGATTTTAAATGAAAGTAGTCAAACTAAAATTTTCTTTTTACCATTAATCCGTATTACACTGAATTGTAAGACACGATCTAACTTATAGAAACATTTTGAAAATTTGTAAGTTGAGACTAAATGCAAAATAAACTTGAACATTTTGAAAAAGAATTTTGATATTGCTCATAAATAGAGTGAAGTGACGAGAAAAATTGTGCAAAAAACAGTTTTCTACACCAGTCCTATAGTAAAGAGATTGAAAGATTGTTATTGACTCACTGAAAAACATGTCTGATTTAATCGTTTATTCAAAAGTAATAAGATCAAATAACAACAATGAATAAACAAAGAAACGGAAACATATCTCACATTAATTAGTTCAGTTTTGCAGAAAGAAAAAAGTGAAAAAAGGAAAAAATACTTTTCAAACATATATAGGTAAAAAGTCGAAAAGCACTTTTTTTCACATTTTGCATTTACCTCTGGTTTGCCTTTCAGTGACCTGTTTCGTTATAGCTTTTAACGTTTTGAAAAATTGAATGTTCTGAGTATATGCAAAATAAAATTCAATAATTTCAGCAATTTTCATATTGGTCATAAATAGAGTGATCTCACAAGGAAATTCTGCCAAATACAGTTTGCAACAGCAAGGGGATTGGAAAGAATAAGATTGTCATTGACTCTTTGAAAAACATGTTTCAATAAATGATGTACTAGAAAATATTAAGATACATAACGAAAAATGATAAAAGAAAAAAGGAAACCTAACTCTCATTAATTACTTCGTTTTGCCATAATAAACAAAATGAAAAAAAAGGAATAGTTAGTTTACAAACATCGATAGCTGACTAGTCGTAAAGTTTTTTTCACATTTTGTTTTTCGCTCTTGTCTGCCTTTCATTGAATTGTTTTCTTATAGCTTCTGGTGAGTCTTCTTCTGGTTCTTGTTGTAGTGAGTGATCAGCCATAGCAATCTCTTGATGACCCACGAAGATTGGTATAGTTGCTGGGTTTGTTGCCGTTGCATTTTTTCTCGTTCTAACGCAGACAGCTGTTGATCCGGAACTACCAGGTCTTTCTGTAGGGTTTCCTGTGCTTTCTCCAGGCGTTGAAGGAAAAAGGTTCTGACGAACTATCGGAGGAGAGAACTCGGTTGGATTTGTTGTGATGCTGCTTTCAGTTGTATTTGTTTCTATAGGCGACGGATGATCCTTGCGATATTGATTTTGCAGTTGGCCTATTGATCCAGATAAAGAAGTGGTATCTGTATCCTCTGGTACTAGGCTAGGTCTCTTCTTGTTGAGTCTTGTCTCTCTTATTTCAGGTTTTCTCTTCAGTGTTCGTTTTTCCACGTCTTTATGCTTTCCGT
>JASAND010018376.1:0-16894 GCA_030248195.1 Trissonchulus latispiculum
GTCTGGGGGCACAATTTATGCAAACAAGGTTTAAAATTCAAAAATAAGCGACATTAAATAAAAATAGAATAAATTTCGCGCCTAACAGGGGTGCACCCAGGATTTTGAAGAGGGGCAGGTCGAGCATTAAATTTTTTTGCTTCCGCCAGATGGACAAGATTTCGAAATTGCCGTTCATCCACGCGGGGGGTCTGGGGGGCTGTTGAGAAAATTTAAAATTATGAAAAAATCCGCAATGGAAACCTATAAAAAGATTTAGGAAATAAAAGTTGACAATATTTTGAAATTATGAACAATCTGCTTATAATGGCAACCGTTGTTAAAAGATATATTGTGTACGTATGCGAAATTAAATGCGTTTGGAACGCAATAAATTTAAAGAAATTAAGCCATAAAAGCGCCATTAAGCCATAAAAGTTTTTGGAATATTATGTCCGCGCTACGCGCAAACACTAAAATTTTTTCTTTACGTCTGGTTTCGGGGAAGGGCGGCCGCCCCCCCCCCCTTAAGTGCGCCCTTGGGGGCGACGTCGGGTCCCAAGCCCCGGGGGAATAACGCAGAGGGGTGGCAAGGAGGTCGTAAAGGTGGCGGGGCGGTGCAAAAAAACTAGGATACCTAGAGCGGGAGGGAGTGCGAAGGAAAATTTGGGATTGGAATTGAGGTGGGAAAAGTCCGCTCTATACTACTCTTAAACCATAAACCATCAACCTTAAACCTTGTGCAGTGTGAACCGGGCTTTACAATCAGAACAATCTTCAAAGCCAAAAAATGCCGTATCTCAAACAGAAGGAATCGCAAAGTTTATGCAAACTGCATCCCACCCAAACTTTGCTTATATTATATATGTGAGATGTAATAAACAAACAGGACAGCGACAACAAAGATTAAATGCTGAACGCATAAATTGCTCAATACAAAAATCAAATTAAACAGGCTATGGAAACGCTTTTGCGAAATTGCTTGAAGAGATTTATACCCATTAACTTTTACAGGCTATGCACTCACTGAATGGAATTTGCATTGGATTAAGCTTCCTCCTCACATTGACAGAAGCGTTGTATTCAACTAGTTTTGTCTACAAAATGGAAACATTAAGCGAACTCTTGGATTTCGACGTCAAGAAAGTCACACCTAAGGGGTGGATTGCAACTGCCGTAAGTCTGAATATGTGAGCGAATAGAAAAAACGCAGTCATGTGCTAAATAAAATTTCCTCTGCGTAATGTACAGTCGATAGTTTCGTAGGTCAGGAAATTAGTGATTTAATTTTAGATTGTTGATTGAGTCAAAATTAGAAAGAAATATAAGTGCAACAATGCTCTAAGATCCTTAAACTTATTTTAGACGAAAGCTTTGCTAGTTTACCACTTGGCCGCGTGTGCGGCATGTGCTTGTATCGGAACTATGAATAAATCAAAACGGCCTCGGTATTCATCTCTAGAGATGAGCATTTCCGCCCGTCGATCCACTGGTTAGCGGGCCGAGAAATGTTTAACTGGTGGCCGGAGCGGGCCAAAACAGGCCGGATCGACTCTTAAAAATGCTGTGAAATCATTAAAATTACGTAGCTAAACATTTATTCATTCTGGTTATTTTACAGCAAAATTTAACATTTAGTAACATAATTTAGCGTTTCCAGCAATATTAGTAAAATTTTAGAAATTATCTTTGGTAGCCGAATTCTGCCAACTTTCAGGCCGGGCCGAGCAAGATTTTGGAGCGGGCCGAAAAAAGCCGCCCCTTATTCATCCATATTGGTCTCACCTAACTAAAATATAAAACGTGTTTGGTACCCGGGTTTGAGTCATACTATTTGCCCTTTGCCCAGACTTGGCGCTACTCAGTACACTGACACTGAGGCAAAACACTGAGAAAATCTAGTTTTAGGCACGGATCTTTCCCAGAGCGATCACATCTCGGTTAACAACTAAATCACCAATCAATGCAACTATTCACAAGGTTGAAGCCTATAAAAGGGGATCCGACTACTACGCTCAGTGTGCCAGTCCCGATGAAGCTGTGCACCTGAAGGACCTTGGTTGCCCTCACATAAAAGCAGATGCGTTGAAGCTGAAAATATGAAACTAGACGAAGAGTTGCTTTGTTTTAGGTAATTTTGGGCATTGTAACAATCACTCACTGCATCGAAGCTGTTTTCATAGACCAAATCATGCGCATTCCGCCACCGAAAGTTCTTCCATCCAACATGGAACCGCCCAGTGAAATTAGACCATTGGCGTACATACCATCAGCATCAGGTAAGGACTCCACATTAGGAAAAGAAGAGTCAAACCTAAGTGAACCACCATTGGTGAACATTGACAGCAAAGCGCCGCCCGTCAAACAATCAGGAGCGGATCAAAAAAGAAGAGCAAGCGAAGTGGGGTCAAAAACCTCGGATGATCAAAAAACACTGCCAGTCAAAAATAAAGAATCCCTGAAGCAACCGTCTAAGAAGGAGCCCAGCGAACCTCCAAGCGTAACTCGAGGCACTTCTACGGATGAAACCCGTCAACCTCTGCAGCCGGAAACTGCCATAGTAAAGGAGACAGCCACAGCAGGAGCCGCCAACATATACGAACCTGTGTATGACAACGTTGAGGGAACAAAAAAGTAAAACCTAGACAGCGTGCAGTCAAGGGATAGAAAATATCAACAGCATATAATATATATTCTTGTGTTAACACGAATAAAATCAGTGTTGGATATGTTTTAGGACGTCATTCTTAAAACTAAAACAATAAAAATACTGGTCAAAATATACTACACTACAATAGAATACACCTTTTATTACTACAATATTAGAAACATGTATATACATTACAAAATGATAAGCAACAAAAATTGTCAATACGTTCAAAATACCAGGCATGGCAGTCAATTTGGTGTATACTTTTCAAAATGCTCACAAACAGCATCTCAACTCAATCGATCGGTACTGAAAACACGACGACAATAATCCACCAAATCAGTCCATCACGCAATGAATGGAATGGATGTTGGGAAGCTCGAGCCTAAATTCAAAAACAATTTTTCAAAAAACCACCTTTACCACCTTGCCCCTTTAAACACGCTAATATCGCAAACATTGCTGTTAGATCAAAGCACAACAGCAACAATCGACAATATATTGCATGTTACTGTATCTGTGATTGATAAAATATCAGTCCAAAACGTGAATACCCAAAACAACGTTCACCTTTCTTCCGTTACCCGTTTCGGATGGTTCGCACACCCTTCTTCTGAAGAAGGGTGTGAGAACCACCCGAAACCGGTAACGGAAGAAAGGTGAACGTTGTTTTGGGTATTCACGTTTTGGACTGATATTTTATTGATTCCTTTGTATCCCTTGTGGATCCGTGAATTAGCGGCTGTTTTATCGATTATCTTTGCTGTATCTGTGATTGAATTAGATTCTTCAGGAAAGATGGCTACGACTTTAACAAAAAGTTCAATGCACTGTATTTTTTGTGTTTTTATTTGGTTTTCGCACTTTTAAAAAACACACTAAAAAGCACACTCAAATTTTCACCAGAAGCAGCAAATTTTTATTGATTTTAAGCATAATTTTTAAGTTTTTCCCAAAACATTTTGCTCTGCCGGCGCAGCTATCATCAAAGATCATGTTTTGTTTTCGTGTAGTCTTCGTTATTCGAAGCAACGCTGCCATTTAGAACTGTATAGGCATATTATTCTAAGAAATTATGTTTTCTAATTCAAGAAATGACGGGAATAAAATATATATACTGTCGAAAAGTAAACGTTTTGAAGGAAAACTAAGCAAGCGCTATATTATGTTTTGTATTTCTTCTGTAACACGCAAAAAATGCCAAATATAATTACATAAATGCTGTCAAAACCGTTAAAAACATGTTAATACTGTGAAAAGAAAACTTCAGGAAAAACAAATTTTTAAAAACACACTTTGTTAAAAAACACTGAAAAGCACAGGTAAAATTTTGAAAAAACCCCTGGTTCTATGTTAAAACCATACATTAACAAAGGTCGGATCATAGGGAGGCATGCAACTTGAACCAAGATTGTCGAGTGCCCTAGTACCATAGCCTAAAAATATGACGCCAATAGTATTATAAATTCACAATTTTTGAAGAATATGAAGAAACACTATCAATTTTTAGAAAAAATTTCAAAATTTTAATCGATTTTTTGGAAAAACTAAATTTTAGTAAAATAATCCGGCAATGCCGAAAATTTTTTCAGAATTACGGTGCGAAAGCCTATTTTTCGCGGCCATTTCTGCTTACCACTTGCCTTTTTTTAACACTGCACTGCAATTTTTTTCTTATCCCTACACCTCACAACGGTTGCGGTAGGGCTTGTACCTTGTCAGGGTTAGGGGAGGCATAGGCATTGAAGCCCCCCATACCCACCCGTGTTGCGCTTTAACCAGGTACAGGTGAAAGTTAACCAAGCTTTTATGAACTGCAATTAACCCAATTAACCCAATCAATTCAAGTGAGCCCCGATTTTCATTTTCTTCGATAAATGGACATCGTATCGTATCAACTTGTGTGAAGTTACGTAATTTTGTTAATCACTGCGTTCGTAATGCTACATTATTATCAATGCTACCACCTTTGCTTAGTGTCAGATAGAAGGATTAGGAATTTTCGTAGTAACAGTCAATCGCAGCAAAGCATCCAGCAGAACTGAAATATATATTGTTTAGAAAAAATAATTTTGACAAATAAGTACGCAAATGGTCTACTTTGGTGGTCTGCCAGAAACAATGTGTGTTTGATCGGGTATTATGCGGGAAAATCCAACAGCATTCTGAGCCGCCTACAAGAGGTAAGAAAGAGTTGAGAGCGTTCAACACCGTCTTAGAGTAGATACGATTGGTAAATTCGCTGATTCCCTAGCAAATTTGGACATTTTCGCCACAAATATGCACGTTGGTCACTTTTAACATTTTTAGATAATTTTATTCTTAAAAAATGAAAGACAGCAATCAACTACAGATGCGATCTCATCGACTAAGTTTTGAAAACTATGCGTAACAATTCCGAATTCTACGTATTTCTATGCTCTGCCACTGCGCCCATGTTATTCAAGATAATTATCTCGGAATAGTGACGGTCTTCTGGAAATGTATGCGGCACGATGGCATATAGGCTTGAAATTACTTATGCTGGTAAACTTTAAGTAAATATTTTGATGTGATGTGGACTTGCGTATACGATTTACGGAATTATATATACGTATTAAGCTTGAAAATGGCGGTCAAAAACCTACACTGAGAGCACTGGCGGATCCAGGATTTCGTGACGGGGGGGCGGTAAAATTTTTCCAGCGGGGGGTCCGGGGGGCGGAGCCCCCCAGAAGTTGAAGAAATTTTTTTGTTTTTGCAATAAAATCGGTCTTCGGATCTTTAATTCTTTTTATACTGAAGAACTGAACAAATTTTTTAAAATTCTTGTCATTTTTAGGCAAAAATGGTAATTTTCTCCGAAAAATCGGATGCATTTCAAGCTTTTTCTTCACAAACGCAATAAATATGCGGTTAAAAGGTAGAAAATTCGCGCCGAAGGCGCGAAATTTTTTGGTTTTTTGCTCTTTTTCCTCTTTCTCTCCTTAATTTTCCTACCTTCAAATTGCGACGGGGGGGGCGGCCGCCCCCCCACCTGGATCCGCCCCTGACTGAGAGTTAAACTAACAGCTATTAAACCGGGGTTAGAGGGATCGGACCCCATAAACTCAAGACAGAAATAAAATGTTTAACTAACTGTAGTGCAAATTGTTTTGTTTGGACAACATTTATTGTCTAAAGCGTAATCGAGATTTCTAACCATGAGTCATGAGTGGTTTCCTTTCTTGCGAAAAATGTAACCGGACGCATATGCGTTTATGCTTTTGCAAAAATTTACGGAGAACGGGTCTAGCGCAAACTTTCTGGTGACACATTTTTGACGGCAAAGTGTAGAGACTTGTTCATAAATATTTTGGCCCGATTCGGGTCCTGACGATTTTATAGATGGAATACGTAGCGTTTGGATACCCTCAACAGAAAAATGACTACAGGTCGGTCGTCGCAAATATATAGCGTTTGGTGAATTGATGGTAACCAGAACACAATCAGCATTCAGCCAAAACTGACTGAAATGTAAGCTGGCACAAGTCACCAAACAGAATTAGCCAGCCCTGGCCAGCGTCGACCGCTAACGCATGCACGTAGGTATATATATCATGGGGGAGCTCGGAGAGCCCCCCATAATATGAGCTAAAGGCACTTTGCGGATTTGGAAAAGTGCTAATTAGGCATAACTAATTAACGGGAAGGAATTAAGAGCTAATATTTGCATTTTTGAAATCTCCAGGCCAAGAGCTTTCGAATGATACCAAACTTGCCCGGAAAAAATGAACTTTGAAAAAATTGACTTTCTTTTACGGGTTTGAAAGTGGGGTTTTTTCTCTGCATTCAGCATGATTTTTTCCAATTTTGTGTAAACTCGATTTTTCGAACGGCCCATAGGAAAAATTTTTCTATACTACTTTTTGATTATCTAGGCAATGGTACTTAGCAAGTTTATGTTTTTTTTCGAATTTCGATCTGGTTCGATTTTTATAGATGGTCAAAAATGGGAAAAATAACGTTTTTTGGACACCTGCAAGCTGAAAAATTTCTAAGTCCGAAAATTTGAAAATAGTCTAAAAACGGGCAAAAACAGCGTTTTTCGGCCTCGGGGTTTATAGTAAATCGGGGTCGCTGAAAACGATGAGCATACTGCCGATACCGTCCAAAGTGACCACTGGTCAGCATGGCTCCCGTGGTTCCTCGCCCAGGGTCAAAGTAGGGAAAACTCACAGCATTTTTCGTGGTTTTAGTTGGGGGCACATATAGTAAATCGACTATGCTCGTTTCAATGGGCGTATTGTCGAAACCGACGGAAGTGACCACTGGTCACTACGGCCTAGGTGGCCCATTGACCACTGGTCAAACCTCCTAAAACAGCGTTTTTCGGCGTTTTGGTTGGAGGCATATATAGTAAATCGACTACGATCGTTTCAATGGGCATATTGCCGAAATCGAGGGACGTGACCAGTGGTCACTACGGTCTATGGGGCCTATTGACCAGTGGTTAAACCCCTTAAAACAGCGCTTTTCGGCGTTTTGGTTGGAGGTATATATAGTAAATCGACTATGCTCGTTTCAATGGGCATATTTTCGGAACCGACGGAAGTGACCACTGGTCTAGGTGGCCTATTGACCAATGGTCAAACCCCCTTAAACTTCGTTTTTCAGCGTTTGGTTGGGGGCATATATAGGAAATCTACTATGCTCGTTTGAATGGGCGTATTGTCGAAACCGACGGAAGTGACCACTGGTCACTACGGTCTAGGTGGCCTATTGACCACTGGTCAAACCCCAAAACAACGTTTTTCTGCGGTTTGGTTGGGGGCATATATAGTATATCGACTGTGCTCGTTTCAATGGGCATATTTTCGAAACCGACGGAAGTGACCACTGGTCACTACGGTCTAGGTGGCCTATTGACCACTGGTCAAACCTTTGGAACAGCGTTTTTCGGCGTTGTGGTTGGGGGACCTTACACTACCAAAAATTGGATAAGGACAAGTAGGAAAAATGCTCCTTGCAGTCGCATGAAAAAGTTAATATGAGCTATTATGGCCAACATTTAAACGTGCTGAGGACAAGATTTAAAATGTTTAATATGAGCCAACATCTAAATAAGTAGAGGACAAGATGTAAACGTCTAACATGAGCCGCTACGTTTCTCTTGGGCTCATATTGACGCAAATGAAATGGCTAATATATTTTTTATATACAAAGGCTTTCTTCAGATAGTCAAAAGGTTAGAACGGTTTGCATATGCAAGGATGGTATGGCTGGATGAAATCTCACTAGGTAAGTATATATCGTCTGTGACAGTTCTAATTTTTATTGCCTTATTCTGGTTTATATTGGTTGCTTTTGTTAATAATTTATATACGTACATGTACGTATATACATACGTATAGTGAGATCTAGAAGCAACGTCGAAAAACAAACAAATGTTTTGAAGCGAAGTTGAAAAATCAGGCAATTCTGATTTTTGCTTAAAACGTATGCGCCAGTATTAATATTCAGTCTTTTCTGGCTAGGTTTAACAATGTCTGTTTAGAGGACACGTGCCACAGGCGTAACCAAAGTGAGCGTCAATATGAGCCCAAGAGAAACGTAGCGGCTCATGTTAGACGTTTACATCTTGTCCTCTACTTATTTAGATGTTGGCTCATATTAAACATTTTAAATCTTGTCCTCAGCACGTTTAAATGTTGGCCATAATAGCTCATATTAACTTTTTCATGCGACCGCGAGGAGCATTTTTCCTACTTGTATCATATATACGTAATGTATATAAACTTGTTTTCAGGTGGTGGACGCAATCACTAATGCCCTATTCTTAAGCGGACCCGGCTTTTGTTACGATATCGAAGCTGATGACATCAGCTCCGCCACCAATAGAACTGGTATCGGGACAACTACAACTGAACCACTGTCACAGTCCAAGTGTACGCACCTTAAAATTCAGAGCTGGCGTCAGTCGGGAATGGTCCACATGTACTTCCTGCTCACACTAAGTGGACTGGTTGTCTTAGGCCATTTCGTCGGCATATATTTGGTGTTAATGACCTTCGACAAACCACCAAGGCCGTTACGAATAGTAAGCAATTCTTGCCTGAAAACGTTATAACTTACGTTATGTATATATATATATATATATTAGGGATCGACCGGAATTCCGGTTCCGGTTCCGGTACTTTTTGGTTCCGGTTCCGGTTCCGGTTCCGGTTTTTGAAAACGTACCGGAACCGGAACCATTTTAGCGTATTATCAAAAGTGAAATTGTATTCAAATTTTCAGACATTTTGTAAAATTTCTTTTAACATTTTGAAAAAATTGCGAATCTCTTGTAAGCAGAATATTATTTTCTCAAAAATTTTCGCCTGCGGCGCTATTGCATTATATATATACTTAACTTAGAATGTTTAGATATATTAACAATTATCAAGTACCTTATCGTTAATTTATTATTATGAATATTAATTACGTATATGATCAACATATTACGCACTTATATATATATATATATATATATATATATATAATTTAGAAATTCTAAATAGAGCACAAGCCCACCGATTCGATTTCTATTAGCTTTTTGATAGATACTTTAAAATTATTAATTTTGCTAAATTGGAATATATTGAAGCCTTGGCGTAGACCTATGTATTTCAAAGATTAGTGCACTGTTGCATAATTAGATGTCAGTTTTAGCTCAACTATTGTTTAAATAGAAGACAATAATAAGCTTTTTGCTGTTTGTTTTGTATACAAATATAGTGCAGAGTGCAACAAAAAAAAGGTAAAGATTTACCCCAGGAGATATCTCCGTCCTGCCACAGGACATGACATTCTCAGCCGTAGAGCCAGGAGTGCCAATGATGTCTGCATCCGTGGAAGGGGGGCCGGCCCTTCTACACACACTCCTGTTACCTTCCACCGTAGTGGTGCCCATTCACAGAACAGTTAAGGATGGATAGCTGGGTTGGCTAGAGTCGAGAAAGCTTTGTGGCCTCCGGGGATCGAACCACCGACCACAAGATCGGAACTTCTGACCAGCGCCTTAGACCACTCGGCCATCCCGACCGAAAACTTTTAATCGAAATTTAACCAAATAATTTTTAACAAAAATATTAAAAAAATAGTGGATGGAACAAATAGAAGGGTTTTTAATTATTTTGACGAAATGTCATTATATAAATTTGAAAATGCAGTGCAGATGAAGCTAGCCAAAAAAGAGAAATGCCATAAAACATTTTGTGTCAAGCATGTGCTCGAATAATCATAAACATATATAGACAATATGTTCATAATTTATTCATACCGTGTATATATAATTAATGTTTTAAATCTATAGTAATTATATAAAGTTTAACTATAATAATTTTATAATAAGTTTATAATAAGACAAAATTCTCATAATAAATTGCAAGTTTCGTATTCGTGCATTGAAATATTGTATACAAAATACAATTTGTGAAAGCTATTACAATGTTGTAGTAGCTGTAAAAAAGCGAAAAATCGTGAAAAAAAATTGTCCAAAACGTCAGAAAAATTTTTCGATTTTTGTAGTGTCAAAGAGCTGGTTCCGGTTCCGGTTCCGGTTCCGGTTTTTGTAAAAGCCAGTTCCGGTTCCGGTTCCGGTTCCGGTTTTTTGGAGTTCCGGTCGAACCTAAATATATATATATATATATATATATATATATATATATATATATATATATATATATATATATATATATATATATATATATATATATATATATATATGCACTGACTAACAGCAAAAATGACCTAAAGGTCGTTGCTAAAGGGGAGAATAGGGAATGTGGCTAAGACGGAAAAAAAGCAAATAGTACCGTGCAGATTGATGTTTAGTCAGCGCCTAAAATAGGGAATCCAGTCAGCGCCTAAAATTATTGAAACCGGCTTCTCGGTGCAGAATAGGGAGCAGCGTTTTTTCAAAATCGGATTTCATCAAATTTTCGTCATTTTTATTTACTGAACGCATTTGTATTCAAAAAAATAGTGAGCGATATGTATGAGAAACTTGCACCAAAAATTGCAATTGAAGTATGTAGCATGAGGTCTTACGTAGTCTGTGGCTTTATACTGATCGACTATTCAAACATCGTCGAAGGTTAACGTAAATCACAAAGACAATATAGCGGCAGCCCCCAAAATCTGAGAAATTTTTTGAAAAATCACTATTAAAACATAATATAATAAAACTTTGCATTCTGATTAAATTTGAGTACAGAGGTCGGGGAAAAAGCCAAGGTAGTCACTTTTTGGACTCTGCAGAACTACCCAGTGGAGCAATCCGGCTATAAATTATTTTCTTATCAAGCCCTGTCTAGACTGTCATTTTGGTATATAAATCGCCTCTCTAGGTCCTGTCGTTAATTAGTTATTAACGGTTAATTAGCCGGGGTAAAAAACCAATGGCGGGAAAAAACCAACCGGTGGGAAAAAACCAACCAGTATTCGGTCAGGGTAACTCATATTAGCGATTTTATGCATGCAACAGGTTTAATCGGCGTCGCTGACTTCATATCTGCACTTATTTTTGCTATATTCCGTATAATAAGTGAGAAAACCAATCAAACATCAATATAATTTGCAGCATCAACTGGCTAGGTTTCATCAAATTTGCCAGTTTCTATGTTAAAATGCAAAATTTTGTAAATCTTTCGAAATTCGATGAAATAAATTAAAATAAACGTTGTTTCAGTGTTTTGTCGCGTATTTCTTTGTCCCAGAGTACTTTTTGGCCGATTTAGCTGAGCCAAACAGCCGATCCGCCGAAATGAGGTTTTTACCGGCTAGTACAAAATTGCCAAGTCCAAATGTAATTTTGAGCTGTTCACTTGAAAGAACGCATTAAACTTGCTATGTGGATGACTTTTGAGCAACTAAGAACCATTTTTAAGAATTTGACAGCAAAAGCAAAAATTGTTTTTTTCCCACCCCTTGGTTTTTTTCCCATTTTGTAAAAATTCTGCTGGCAGCTTGCCAAGCGTAGCAGGAATGCGAGACCGACATTTTTGGAAAGAGCACATGTTATTCTCATAGAAAGTATTAAAGTTATTATCTAACTGCTATGGAAATTTTTTTACAGGCCTTCAAAAATAGGCAAATTTTGAATTTTTGGGGGGTCAAAAATGCCAAAATTTTCAAAATGTCACAAAATGCTCAAAAGTGGTCCGATTTAGCTCAAATTTGGTGTGGTAGGTGGCATGGGCCCTACCAACTTGCATGCAAAATTTGAGCCCGCTAGCTCATCCCCATCGCCCAAACGGGGGTTGGTTTTTCCCCACCACTTGCGGGTTGGTTTTTTCCCCGACCTCTATAGTATTTCCACATTTTGGCTTGGTCATTCTTTCGTCATTTTTATTTTTTCGTCGTCAAAACTATTGTTCATTTTCAAACGACGCCATTTTTGACCAAAAAACCTAGATAGGGAGTATAGTCAGCGCCTAAAATCATTGACACCAGCTCCTTGATGCAGAATAGAGAGATTAGGAAAAGGATTGCGGATTAGGAAAATATTGTTAATTAGCCAAAACTAACTAACGGTAAGGAGTTGAGAGCTAAAGTTTACATTTTTGAAATCTCCAGGCCAAGAGCTTTCGAATGATACCAAACTTGTACGGAAAAATAAACACTGAAAAAATCGGCTGTTTGATACAAGTTTAAAAGTGGGGCTTTTATAGTGTCTGTATCGACCACTTTTTGACATTTTTAAGGCGATTTTCGTGAACACCACCGATTTTTCAAACGGCCCATAGGAAAGATTTTCTACAAGTAATGAAAATGCTCCTCCGGAGCATGAAAAAGTAATATGGGTGGTGGTGAGGTTCTAAAATACAAAGAGGACTAGTCTTAAAAATGCTTAATATGGGGGCTAGGTTCAAAAAGAAGAGGACTAGGTTGTGGGCAAATTAGTATGGGCACCTTCGCCGAGCAGTCCATATTCGCGGACTGAAAAAGTTATACACATGGTATATACATATGTATATACGTTACGTATAGTAGTTATCTCCGGCGAAGCCGGAAAGTTTTTGAAAATTGGCCTATTTTTGGCAAAAATTTGGGCCTCCAAAAAATCCGGGGGGGGGGGGAAAGCAAACATCCGGGGGGCAGGGTAGGGAGTCTCGGTCTCGCCCAAAAGCCGAGACTTGACCAGTCTCGGTCTCGGCCTCGCCCACCCAAAAGTCTCGGTCTGGGACCGAGACCGGAAATTTTTTGAAAGCACCTAATTTCAGCGAAAATTTGAAATTAATGTAAAGAAAATAAACTGACGATGTGCTAAAACCGTATGTTTATGTGTTAAGGTCCCTAATACTGACCTTAAGCCTGAAAAACTGGTGGAAATTAAGTTTAAGCCTAAAATTGCTAGTCTCGGTCTCGGTCTCACCCAAAAGCCGAGACTTGGCCAGTCTCGGTCTCGGTACCCTGGTCTCGGTCTCGGCGAAATCTCGATCTCGCTCAACCCTGCCGGGGGGGGAAGCAAAATTCGGAAGGGAGCGATTTCGGGGGGAAGGCATTTTCGGGCGGGGAAAGGTCAATTTTGAAGGTGACCCCCCTGTAAAAAATACCTGGACCCGCTGTGGGTGGGGCACCACCCATAGGTGGGTGGGGCCACTTTTTGTGGGTGTATAATGACAAAAGTTGATCGCCTCGCCAAGGGCTTTCATTTGATACCAAACTTTCCACTTTTGAAGACTTTCATTTTTGACCCACACCGGACCCACTGTGGGTGGGCGCTGTGGGTCAGGGGTGACATTCACCGATTTCAGCACTATGCTCATCGTGTTCAGCGACCCCGATTTACTATAAGTGTGTACCACCCTAAGGCCGAAAAACGCCATTTTTAGAGACTTTTAGGCCATTTCTAGGAAAAGTTGGACTTGTGAACAGGTGAAAAAATGCAAAGTTTGGGCCCATCTCCTGAAAGCTACAGAGCGAAATTAAAATCCGAAGTTAAAGCGAATTAATCCACCTCGTTACATTCCGCGCATAGTCCGAAATATTCAAATAAAACAAACTAAACCGATCTAGCTGCTAGCCTGTGAAAAAAAGTCGAACACAGCCGAAGTGCCAAAATATCGAAAGTCCGATTTCGGGACCTTGGCACAGAGCCAAAATTGGCCAGGTGCCAAAATGACCAAAAAGGTAGCATGGGGGATACTGCCTACCAACATATAACAGTAGTATTGTACCAAAATGCCCACAACGTTCCAACACTTCGCTAGAAAATGCACTCCCAATTAGCGTTATTCACCTGGAAAAAATCAAACGCAAACTAACTGCTGCCAAGTGCAAAAAATTGAAGTTTCGCATTCGAACCAAAAGTATGGTGATATATACGTATATATATAGCAAGCTTAACACAAAATATCAAAATTCGGTTTTTTGGCTGGAACTTTGGCAAAACTAAACCAAATCGATTGCTTTGAGGACCCATGGATAGGTCTTGGGTTAGCTTGAAAACCACCCCAGTTTCGTTGCTCCACGACCTATCAGTAAGTTGCAGTAAACGAAAATGTGTGATTTTTTGTTAGAGGTTAATAATCAGCGGTTTAACAAAAAAATCAGCGGCGGATCGGATCCCAGAGAGCAGCTAACAACTTTTTCTCATCAGTTTTGGATAGAGCACATTAAATAACGTATATATTTAGAACCCAAAACCGCTAACCACCTAGTGCTCCAACTAATGCAACTGACCCCGCCGAAGTCTTAGTGGTCACTGATGGCCCCCGACAGTGTCCAGCAGGCACGTAGCCAGGGGGGGATGGGGGGACCCCCCCCCGAAATTGTGTTGTCCCCCAGGAATTTTGTCCTGCCATGTGTAAAACGCCCATTTTTCAAAAAATTTCCGCGCCGTCGGCGCGAAATAATTGTATTATGCCATCATAATACGTGTTTCGTACTAACAAAATTAGTATATACCAATTACCCTATTTGGTCTACTTTGACCACCTTCTGCATCTGTTGGGTGCATGAACACGCACTGCGCCTTAAATATTATTGAAATTTCAAAGAATGCTCTATAAAAATTCAAAGAAAGTCACGAAATAAAAAATTTTCAGCTTCTGGGGGCTCGGCCTCCAGATACCCCGAAAAAACTTTGCATTCCCACCCGAAAATTTGTTCTGGCTACGCTAGTGGTGTCCAGTATGAAGTCCGGTGGCTCTAAAATGCCGTTTTAAAGGCTAAAACGTTGTTTTTTCCTGTTTGTGAGTGATTATAACCTATTTCCAGGCATTTTGGCAGAGAAACTCAGAAATTTTTATGTTGGTGGGGTATGACCCACGGTCACGTGACCCCTGCTGGACCTGTCCGGACCCTCCAGGTACCAACTGGACAGTCCGAAGCGGTTATAAACATGTCCTAGGGGGTTTTCCAGGGCTCTGAATTCAAATCTGGCATTAGTTTTCTGGTAACTATGGGCTAATACTGTCACTGACTTCTGGGATCACGTTTACCGTCGGACGGTTCAGGCCCGGCTGGTTACCAGGTTGGACTACCAAAGTGCCAGGCAACCTCAAAAACAACGTATATAAGGGTTTTCGAGGTCGCTGAGCTAGAATTTGACGTTAGTTTTGCTCTAGCTGCTGTTCTGACTTCAGTAACCAAACATAAAAATGATTTTTTTATTTGTTAAAATTTTAACAAAAAAATCACCCACCCCAGGACGGCTCAGAGGTCCGACAGGGAACTTCTATATATGTATCGATAGCCCACAGTCAGGACATATCACATGCACAATATGGGTTGCCTAGGGTTTTCCCTTAGTATATAAATACCAGCCGAAATTCGAACTTCGGTCATGAACGTTTTTGAGGTCACTTTTGGGTATATACCCTCACTTAAAGGTCTGCCCTGAACGCATGGAGAGAGCCTTAGAGGGCTCAAACTCACAGGCTGTAATGTCGAGATGTGTGACCATCACCAGGGGCGTATCCAGGGGGGTGGTCCAGGGGGTCCGGACCCACCCCTTTTTGAGCCCTGACCCCCCCCCTCATCTTCAGTGGCAGTGGCAGTGATCATTTTTCACTAAACTATATATTGAAAAGCAAATAAAAAATAGGAATTTCGCGCCTGCGGCGCGATTAGTGTGTTCATTTACATTGTTCTGAACTTAAACGTGTGTATATATAAATCAAAAGTCAAACATTTATTGGAACAGGTTATTTCAAATTCAGAAATAGTGAGTCATAAAGTCATAGTTTCCACCCACATTTAAAGCAGGAGATTCAGTCTACGTTTTTTGGTCAAAAATAGCGTCGTTTGCAGAAATGAACAATAGTTTTGACGACACCAAAATAAAAATGAGGAAAGAATGACCAAGCCAAAATGTGGAAGTAGCACCAATTTTAAAAAAAGAATGCAAAGTTTCTATTATGTTTTAACAGTGATTTTTAAAAAGATTTCTCGGATTTTGGGGGCTGCCGCCCCCAATCCCCTGCTATATATTGTCTTTGTAATTTATGTTAAGCTTCGACAAAGTTTGAATAGTCAATCAGTATATATTAAGCCGTACGTAGATTACGAGAATTCATGCTACATCCTTCAATTGCATTTTTGATGCACGTTTCTCATACCATTTTCGCTGAAATTTTTTGAAAACTTTTTCTTCGGATTTTCTCGGCATGCGAGCTACCGATCCGAGCATGTCAGTATTTAAGAACTTTTATCGCGTAAATGCTAAAAACTACTAGGGATAGATCTGGATGGCAGTCCCGTCATCGCGATATGAAGGTAAGAAAAGTAGACAGGAAAAACAGAAAAGGGCATATTATATCCACAAAATTTCGCGAGTATATTATATTGCGTATATTTTCAACGTTTTCACCAGATTTTCGGATAGAAAAAGTCTAAAATGTCATTCGATTTAGCAAGAATTTCTTATTTTGCCCTCAAAAAGTGTTAATTTTTTGAAATTTTCTTGTTTCTGCAAAATGAAAGAAATTAAAGATTTGAACAACGATTTCATCTAAAAAGCAAAAACTTTCTTCGACGTCTGGGGGGTCCGCCCCAGCCCCTCAGAATGGTATTCTGCTATTCTGATTATTGTTAATACTCAGTAATGTTACATACATAATTAATAGACAGTGTGAATTATGAAGCAACACACAGGAGGGTGAGTATGCGCTTCGCTTGTGCAGTCTATTGTTGAACTGAACTGGATGAAAACAGTTCAGTTGGGTGGTCCTGGGGGGAGGAGCATAAAAATTTTTTGGACCCACCCCTTTTCAAAATCCTGGATACGCCGGTGACCATCACCATAGCAATACGTAA
>JASAND010018377.1:0-22127 GCA_030248195.1 Trissonchulus latispiculum
GTTGCCCACTTTTCCAAAGGAATTGGGCAACACTTTGTTATCGTTCTGTGCTTATTATTATCCGTCTGTCCCCGCCCTAGATCTCGAGATTGGGAAGGGGTACAGAGATGGTTAATACCTTATTTTGAAGCCCTTGACGAGGACATCTCCCGGAAGCAAGATGGTTCCGAAATTCCGTGTTTTGAAAATTCGGATTTTTTCGGGTGGTAAGGGGGGACGACAAGGCGAAATTTCAAAAATCCAAAATTTGGTCAAAACTTTTTGTCTCCGATTTGTCTCAAAAGTCGGTCATAGGGTAATTCGACCACGCTGATTTCGAAACTAAAATACAAATTTCCGGAAAATTCACGGATTTCGAGACATTTGATCCGGAAAATTCCGGATTTTGAAAAATTTCTCCAAAAGTGGTCGATATTGGACTCAAATGAAAGAGCTCGTCGAGCTGAGTAATTTTTAGCATTACCGTATTTTCCGGAAATGCTTTTAGCGAAAGTTATGGTAGCAGATTGGAAAATCTGGAATTTCCGGAAAAAACCGGATTTTCAAACATTCATTGAAACATGGGCAATATGGTGCTTAATTGAAAGTCCTTTGAGTCCTGGGACAGATTTTCCGGACAGGAATAACTTACAAGTATCTAGCAGCATCTATACCCCAAAGGAATGTGTTGTGGGCAACACATTCTTGCAGTGCGCTAGTTTTGTAATGCTTTGAGTCAGTTATGATCTTTAACGATGTGACATTACAATTTCGTCTTTATTTTGGTTTACAAAATCTCTGAATCTAGAAAAGCTGAGTAATCGACGAAAGCTTTATAACTACAAATAAAACGGACTTCAATTGCCTCTGAACCAGAAAGCACCATTATCGCGACTTTCCAGTAGCGATAATGGGTACTTAAAACGAAAGTATATAGTACGAACATCACGAACAGCCTACGCTTATGCTAATCTTTTCCGATTTAGTTCAAATTTGCTATTGATGCAATTTCATAACATTTCTGATCTCTGATTCTGATTTCTGACTTCTGTCAAGTTTTAAGAATTTTGAGTGGTGGGGGTAATCTGGAAAAGACCTACCCGAATAATGTTTTTACTCCAATTTTGCTTTAATGATGCATATAAACTTTTTCCGGGACACTGAACATGAATCTCAGATCGGGTCACAAATGAACGAGGGGGATGGCACCAATACGCCCACAACGGATGCCGAAAGTTGCTCCTACCGATATAAGAAATTTGGCTACAAGGAGTTAAAACAGTGGCAAAAAATAGGCTTCCAGAAGTCAAATAATAAAAATTTTTCGGTTTCGCCGGAAATTATAAAGAAACATCGCATCATTAGTTTTGTTAAAAAACGCCCGAAAACTGTAGTTTTTTGTAAAAAAATGCTATTTTTGCCGAAAAACTGCAAAGTTGTTAAAAATTGGCTAATTCTAGCTTACAAAGCTACAATGTGGCAAAACTGCTTCCACAAGTGGTAGCAGCTATACAGATATGACTATACTCATTCGAAAGATTTCATTGAGCTTCATATTTTTGCTTTTTAAAGCAACTTTCTGGTTTTTCTCTACCGTGAGATATAGCCGATTTTCATGTTTTGGCATCGAAAACTTGTCATTTTTGCAGAAATCAAATAATTTATCATTTCTTAAACTACACAAGCCGTAAAATCAAACTAATGGCGTCGGTCTGAAGGTCTCATAGGGGCAAATTATCCGGCGCACGATCGTCTTCCAACTGCTATCCAGTAGGTTGCTATCATAGAAAATGTAGTTTTCGCAAAAACACGACAAATTTTTCCAAAGATTATGGAGCATTCACTATGCAAGCTGGAGGGATGCTACTTTACAGATGAGTTCTGCACAAATATACCCAGGGACATTTTTTAGTTGCCCCGATTGCTGCTTTCTAGCTTTAGCTAGAATACTAAATAGCTAATACGAATACTAATAGCTAGATTACTTTAGTAATCGCATGACAAATTTGGAAAAAGTAGGCAAAATACAGGTTACGCACACATTTAAGTTTATTTCTCCATAACGAAGAGCGATTTCACAATAAATAAAAAATCGTCCCCAGCTATTTGGTAGCGGTATCGAATGATATAACCGATGTCTCGCAAAAAAATTTAGTTGAGTTTGCAAAAATTCTGGAAAATTATACTTCTTCTAAAATGTGTTAAAAATGTTTTAGAAAAGCAACATTAGTTTCGTGGCATGCATTAAAAAGAGAAAACGTCAAGCTGCATTTTGATCTAAAAAAATCTTTTGATCTTCTTAACTCCAAGTAATGAATGAGTAACAATGGTGCAAACTTTATGTGATCATAGGGAATCACCACCTTAAGAGTAATTTTAAAGAGATATATATTGCAAAATATAGCATTTTAAATATTCGGCAAGAAGCCGTTCCCGATCATGAATAATCGGCAAAATGATTGCCGATTATGAATAATCGGCAATTTTACATAACGGCATAAACGGCATATTCGGCATAGCATTTATAACACGATACGCAATGTTTGGGTTTTTTCCAGATTACCTCCCACCACTCAAAATTCCTAAAACTTGACCAAATGAGCTGAAATTTGGTACGGGTATGATTTGACCACGCTGAGTTTTTCGATTTCGCAAAATTTAATTTTTCTTCGATTCGCAAGGGGGGACCTAGGACAAGCGAAACATTTTTGTCTCCGATTTTGCTGAAAAGTTGCATATCGGGGTCTTCCGGGCCACAGAACACGAATCTGAAGTCCGTTTTTCGATTCAGCTTTTCATTAGCTTAAGCTTACAACTTTACCATATATCTAACGAAAAGCTGAATCGAAAAACCGACTTCAGATTCGTGTTCTGTTGCCCGAAAAACCCCTCTATGCAACTTTTCAGCAAACTCGGAGACAAAAATGTTTCGCTTGTCCTTGGTCCCCCCCCCCTTGCAGATCGAAAAAAATTGAATTTAGCGAAATCGAAAAATTTTGCGATATTTGAACCCAGCGCGGTCAAAAACATACCCGTACCAAATTTCAGCTCATTTGATCTAGTTTTAAGAATTTTGAGTGGTGGGGGTAATCTGGAAATGAGAAAGACCCCAATGTTCTATAATGCAGACAGGCAGGCAAGGGATCATCAAAGCAAAACTGATTTTATATTCGGATTCAGCAGGCCGAAGAACAGCTCCCTATGAGTACCTTTCGGCAAAATCGGAGCAAAATTTTTACCCCATTTTTAACTGCATAGTTAGCTTTTTAGGACTAAAGAACAAAACATGTGTCTTAATAAAAACTGAGCCGGCACACTAACCGGAAACCAAACCCTCGAAACTCAATTTGATCCTATTGAAGCACAATAATTGGTCGGGAAGGCTAGGGGTTGCCAATCTTGAATGGAATGTAATGGAATGAAATGAGCATTCCCCCCACAGTACGCAAACATCAAAGCGTAATTCTGTTTGCACATTAGTACTGTGGAGCCACCTCATGGATTGCACCTGTTCGCCCCTAAACCCTACTACTTACGAAACTGGAGAAACTGCACAGCAAACATTCATAATATCATATTATACATACTCCAGAATACGTAAACAGACGAACGTACGCTGCTCAGTTGCACTGGACACTTTTCTTCACATCTTTCAATCCTGGTTTCAACCTTTCTGGGTTGCTGATATTTAAAACTAGTTTATTGAACCTTAGCCAACGTGCCTGACAACGAGGATCGAACCGCCGAGTTTTGGATTAAGAAGTAGAACGCTCTACCACTTGCGCCACACACCCCCGTGCATTGAGGGTAGGTTATTACGCTGATTTCAATCCTTCTGGGTTGCTGATATTTAACATACTCACCTTGGAATACATAATTGGAATTCGGCCTCGAATTTCCAGGAATTGCAGGTCGGGTCCTCAAATCAAAGCGCCAATGTGGTGGCGGCTCCCCGGCTGCCTCCTAAGCCTGATGCCATATTAAACCTCATTCTTCGTCAAAGCCGGGAGCCTTTATATCAAATTAAAGAACCATATACTATAACCCGTAGCGCCACGAGGACCACCATATAAACCAAATCAACTATCTCATGGACCTGCAATTGCACAATTCACAGGCATCACAAACAACTTCATCTCCTCAGAGCGGTAAGGACACAGCACGTGAACGGTTGAAATCAGGATTGAAAGATGTGAAGAACAGTGTCCAGGGCGGGGATCGAACCACCGAGCTTTGGATTATGTAGTGGAACGCTCTACCGCTGCGCCACACCCCCGGAGACCGGATATGGTTTAGCGGATTCTCCTTCTCCTGAGGTTTCTAAAAGTATATGCTTTAATATAGACTAACTTTAAAGGTTAGGAGAGGCACTCACAGTTCGGTTCCAGCACGTTTCGATCAGACTTTAGTCATTATCATACGTGTGCTTGGGGGGGTTTGGGGGGGGCACCCCCCCCCAGACCTGAGCTCACCCCCCAGAGGGGTCCCTCACCCCCCCCCCCAGAATCCGGATTTTTCCGGTAAAAAACCAAAAAATCCGGTTTTTCGGCGGCCTTCGGCCGCCCTTCACCTCCTTCCCAAAACTTCCCCTCCTGCACATGTCTGGTCATTATGGATATGCTGTTTGTATACCCTCCATTATTAGGGTGGTCTAAGCCTAGAAAGCCAACCATGCTTGGCTTAATATTAACACCAATCAACTTTATTCAGTTTAATATTTGCTGTTGACGTTAACGTTTAACTCCCGTTAACTTTTCTTAATTTCTGATTTTCAATGGAAGGGATTTTGTTAATCTTTTGAGCCTATTATGCGTCAAGCTCTTAGTTATTAGGCTTGGGGACATGATATGCACGATAACGGCTGACCCCCCCCCACAAATTAGATATTCGCAAGCTATGCTTGTGTGCTGAAGCTCGCAACAGACGCACATTGAACCAACTGAGTAGTTGTGTTTTCGAGCTTTAGAACGTAGGCATAGCGTGCGAATTTCTTTGAAGTGATGGGTCTAATTTGTGAGGGGGGGGGTCAGCCGTTATCGTGCAGATCATGTCCACAAGCCTAATAACTAAGAGCTTGACGCTTGTCACACTCTCAGTTATTATGTACTCTTGCTCTCTTGTTAATACTTAACTTTTGCCAAAACAAGTTTCAGTAGCCATCCGATTGCCTTTACCTTATTCTATCCTCTAATTGAAATTTTCATTATCCAAACCAGCATCCGCCTCTCCGCTCATGTATTTTGCGGGTATTTTGGGGCGTTGAGCACGATTGTGAAGTCTGGGCGTTTTTCGATTCAGCTTCTCGTTAGCTCGGTCCAAAAAATCTAGAAACAGGCCGCCCGAATCATCACCTGCTGTCACCGGGACGCTCCAGTGGAGGCACTTCGTTTGGAAGCCGGCCTTATGCCTTTTAATCTTAGAGCATAGCAGTTAGCAGCCATCGCATATGCAAAATCAGCGCGACTGCCTCCAGACAACCCAAGATCAACCTTATGCCTTCCCCCGGCAACCTCAAGGCAGCTGCCAAGTCAACCATCATGGAGAGAGCAAAGTCTGAACTACGTGGTAGCCATTGGGCTAGCCCATATCCCACGAGAACCTATCTGCAGCATCGATAGCCTTCCTCCACAGCTGAGAAAATTTCCAGCCAACATCTACCCAGAGTTGGAAGATACGGTTACGAAGTCAGATGCTGCTGCGGTCAGGAAAGCCGCTGCGATGGCCACCCTAGACAGACGCAGTAAGCTAATGTAACTATTTGGACAGATGGGGCTGTTGTGGATGGAACCATGAATGGGGATCTGGAATCTACATCGAATTCACAACTGGGCGACCCCCAGTCAAGCTAAATCTGCTGATGCAGTCTGCTCTAGCTTCAAAGCTGTACTTTGTACAGTAATGCGGTGCACTGGACTAGCTGGTGGGCGAGGGTTTAGCCACCTGGAGGAGTCAAACCATTGCAGTGTGCACGGATTCTCAGGGCCTTTTCATAAAAAGATTAAACTGATTAACTTAAACGGATTAACTAAAATGGATTAAACAGATTAAAAAAGCGTGTTCATAAAATCGTGGATTAAAGCACTTACACGGATTAAGCTAGTCAGTTTAAGTATCGGATTAAACCTTAATCCGTTTAATCCGTGAACGCATTCATAAAATAATTAACGTTTAAGTTAATCCGTTTAATCCAATGCATGAAAAGGCCCTTTGGCAGTTGTGCGCTTGCTCCAATCCGGAATCAGGTCCAATTTCAGTCCCATGCTCAACAACATCAGAAGAAAATTGGCCCAACTGAAATCCTTTGCCGAAATATACATCCAGTGGATCCCTGGACATGTTGGACTCCCTGACAACGAAGAAGCCGACTGCCTAGCCAAGGCTGGATGAGATTGCCCCCAAATCAATACTCCTATAGACCTAAACTCTCCCAAATCCTTAATCTACCGTCGTACCAAATATACCTGGGTCTCAACTATTGAACACAGCAGAACGCGTAATATCTTTGGCACAAGGGGTCCAGGTCCTAAGGCCCTCGAACTGGGCTTTCACCGGAAAGACCGGGTTGCCCTATCCCAACTCAGGACTGGCAAGTCCTTCCTCTTGGCCAAATATAGACACTTGATCAACCCTACCATCCAGGCCACCCCCATCTGCCCCCACTGAGGGGAAGAAGAGGAGGACCTTGAGCATCTACTGCTTCGCTGCCCAAGACATTTATCTCAAGGGGTCCGGCACCTTTTACTGTCCCCAGACCTTTCGGTCCTACGGTTAGCCCCTGGGTCGGTGCTGAGCTATCTGCGGGATAGTGGCCTGATCCACTGATCAGTCCACCGTTTATGGGAAACCACAACGGCCACCGAAGAAACAACAACAACAACAACAACAAGCTTACATTAGCGCTTATATAGCGTTTTTATTTTTGATAGCAAGCTGATATAAACGAAATACATTTAGTTTAATATGTTGTGAGAGTTGATGGCACTGAATTGTTATCATCACTTAATCAACCTCAGAGATGAAACCGGGTCACTATTTGCTGACCCGGTGACCCGGTGACCCGGTCGACCCCTGACCCGGTGACCCGGTATTTCTGAAAATTCAGGTTTAAGCTTGGAAATGAAGGAAAAGGAAAAGGACGAATCCGGTGCGTAGGTAAGCCAAATTCGGTGCGTCAGAGGACGAATCCGGTGCGTCGGTAAAGGCTATTTCGGTGCGACAGAGGCCGAATCCGGTGCGTCGGTAATCCAAATTCGGTGCGTCAGAGAACGAATCCGGTGCGTCGGTAAGCCAAATTCGGTGCGTCAGTGACCACATCCGGTGCGCAGATAGGTCAAGTCAGTTGCGTGCTTGCATGCTAACAAATTTGGTGTGTAGACAAGTCAAAACTGTGTGGAGATTGAAGAAACTAATTTGTGGCAACAGATGGGTAAATAAGTTAAATTTTGCTTCGCGTCCAAATCTTCAAAAAATCATGTAGGTATCATTTTGGTGCGTCAATTCTTCCAAGAAATCATATAGGTATCATTTCGGTGCGTATGTGGGACCTGGGGTGGCCACCCCCCGTCCACCCCCCTCCCCCATTGCCCAGGTGTGAGGAGACCAAACGCGACCGAAAACAGGGTTAACCGATACACCAAATTAAAGCCTTTACTAAGGTAATATTTAAGTGCAGACGTGGCTCAAGGCCAGCTATCCAGGCGTTCATAATGCATGCTTGAGTGCTGCACTGACCTAACCTTGCAGGACTGCCCAGTATAACTTTAACTCGTTTTATCTTGCACAGACAACATTTTAGACCCATGGTTCTATGAGAAAAGTTGCTGCTCGTTCCATTAGCTATCGATTGATACCCATTTTGTCTATATTTGGAAAAATTTTAAAATTGACATTTTTCACCTATAAAGATCAAAGGTGCCGCCACAGTAGCATGTTCAATATTGACGCATTTGTTTTGGCCACATTATGTGACAGACATAGGCATATTAATTAATCTGCCAAGTTTGGTGATTTTTTACCACATAATGAGTGAGAAATTATCAAAAGAATGTGAAAATTATGAAAAATGGCCATTTTTAGCAAACTTTGCTGTTTTTGTGGCAAGTTTTTTGAGCTTACTGTAGATGATAGAAACATGCGAGTACTTTCATAAGACGTGGTTTTATGCGTAGAGTGCAGCTATCTATTGGCCGTTTCTGTAGATGTTGCCAATCGTTCAGGACAAGCAAAAGAGTACCGTAGGTCATGTTTTTCATGGTTCAAAAATGGCCGATTTTCCAAAATTCTGACTTTAAAAATTCGCCAAATTTCCAATACTGAACTGAATCGCTTCAGAGAAGATAGCTGCACTCTACAATATGTCCTTAATGGTTCTGAAAAGGTTTCAGAGTTCTGACTCTTATACAGCGAAAAATTTTTCTGCCACAATCTTTTTAACCTAACTTTTTCATTTTCCTATGTTTAACACATGTCGAGGTCACCTTAGAGGGCCTGTACCGAACGATAGACGCAATATTTCGCAAAACGCTCTTGTCTTGCTTCGCGGACCCATGGGGACTACAAAATATGTGAAAATGAGCAAAATCGGAGATGGTCAAAAAAGTGACCCCCCCCTTAAGCTAAGAATATTTCAGTTGCTAGTTTTTTGAGAATTATTGTAGTTTTCAATTGGCAAAAACTGGTGAAAACTCTTTAAGATATGACATAACAGCAAAAAATTCCCCCAATCAGAAATACCGGGTCAAGACCGGGTCAGAGCTCCTGACCCGGTGACCCGGTGACCCGGTGACCCGGTTTCATCTCTGATCAACCTATGAAAGGTATAGTCAACCTTAAGCAGACACAAATTTGAGGTGACGCTCCTGGCTCTACGGCTTTGTATCTGTTATAAACTCTCCGATTTGGTTCAAAGATGCACCCACCTTGCTTTTGACATAATGGGTCCGGCAGCTATGGGAAAGCTGGTCTGCGGAAGACCTACCTGAACCAAGAGAGTGATCTGTCTGTTCTGCACCATCAGATGCAGCAGAGTTAAACCCGGGGCGTGAGGACCTTTTTCACCCCTCCCCCATGCTTATCTCCTTATCTCCTTATCCCAATCAAGCAAATTAGATTGTTAAAATTAATGGATTTGCTATTTATTGATAAGAAATCAACACACAACCTTAGCTCAGGGGAGATACTTATCTTCTTTGTGCACAGTGTACAGTAGATCATCAACCCATTCCCTATCACATGGTCCACTAATTTGGTTATTTTAAAACTGCTCATTCAGCCTATCCTTTGAAGTTGTACTCGCCTGGAAGGCTATCCGAGATCATTCTTGCTAGCAACCAACTCAAAACAAGCAAAGTGCATCAATTTTATCATTTCAAATCTTCGCAAGAGTGAACTGTCCAAAGTTAACTTTTAGTTATCACTATCAGAAGAAAAAGACTAAAGCACACACCTTCTTACTTTAAAAACTTCTGCAGTATACCAACGAGCATGATTTTATATTTTGTTTTCAATTCTAATGCGGGGTACGTTTTAAATTAAAATCGCCCAAAAACGGCAAAAGTTACATGTAAAAATCCAAATATTCTAATTTTCTTAAATCACAAGTTGCATTGTAGGTTGGTTGGTAGATCGCATCCCGCCGATAATATGTTTTAGTGTAGCAATTATGACTGCCAAAATATTTTTATCGAGGTGCTCAGCATTGTTCAGGCACTCATTGAGGCCTATGGAATGCTGCCCTCCATGGTCCGTTCAAAAAGGACAAGAAACGGAGGGGCGAAGGTCAAGGATAGAAAACTTGACCCCAAACCAGTTCTGAGGTACGGTTATTTCAGTCGCCCCCAGGGCAACCTTTGTTGTGCCTGCCAACAGAGGTCGCCCCCCGCAGATCAACAGCGACTAGGATGGCGAAAATCTATTATCCCACTCGGAAGGGCAAAAGGGAAAAAAGAATTGGCTGCAGAAAGGAGTCGGACGGTAGGCCGAGTACTCAGGCAGGAAAGTTGCAAAGTCAGATGAGGAGTATCTAGAAGTAATGGTAAAATTAAGTTAACCTGCAACCTGACCCTATTGCTGAAAATTGAAATTTTCTGAGTGACTGAGCAACAGAAACAAACACGGAAGGACCTATTTCACCCGCCATGCCTGTTTCTGTGCTGCTCAGACAAAGCTATACTTTACTTACTACCGCTGATTTCAATGCAAGGGAAGTTTCAACGAAATACCTCTGATCAGCGTAGAGTTAGCAACTTTGACAACGCTTCCGAAGAGAGCCTTAGCTCTGTAAACGTAACTTCACAGAGTAAGGAGGTATCTTTCCCCTGTCTACTGCCTTTAACAGATTCGCTTGGCTTAAGCAGTGTGATATGTGCTAGATTGCAAATAGGCAACAATAGTTGTTATCTTCAACTTAGCTCGTTTCCAGCATAGCCATATGCCACTTTGGTAAGCATGTTGACTAGCCTAGCCACATTCTCCTTCTCCGTTATGAAACGTGAGTTGTTGTTTCGTGAGCCAATGTTAGCCGCATTCTCGAAAGACGAATTTTCCTTGATAAGGCGACCACTTTCCTCGAAGCAGTAGATCAGAGCCAAGTCACATTTTTCTGCCAAAATATTTATTTTTGGATGTTATATTAGAAGAATATAGGGTGATTCTTCCGTATACGCACACCTGCGTCTAAGATTCGCAAAACTTAACCGATTGAGCTCAAATTTGGTATGAATGCATTTCAACACATTTCTGAATGATTTGTGACAAAAATTTTAAATTTAAATTTACGTTTAGGGGCGTCCTATGCGCGGATCGTTAATGTTTAATAGATACTAGTTTAGCGCAAGGTGTAGGGATCGCCTTTAAGCTTCTGTAGTGTGTTAAGGCGTGGGCGTCCCATGAAAGCAGGCCAAAATTGGTTGGGCATGCAAAGTGTTAAAAAATTTAAATTTTTAAGATTTTTGGGGGACCAAGGGGAACCAATTTCTCTCTTGTCTCCGATTTCTCTGAAAAGTAAGTTGCTTACAGGGGTTTTCAGGGTCGCTGATCAGGAATCTGAAAACCATTTTTTCGACCCAGCTTTTCGTTCGCTAGAAATAGGCTTAAAAGTTAAGCTTACATCTTCACCTTATACTGAGCTAACGAAACGCTGAATCGAAAAATGGTCCTCAGATTCGTGTTCAGTAACGCTGAAGGCCCTTGTATGCAACTTTTCAGCGAAATCGGAGACAAAAATTTTTTGGCTCCCCTTCAAAAACTAAATTTTTGTCGCAGATCGATCAGAAATGTGCTAAAATGCATCCCTACCAAATTTGAATTCAATCGGTCAAGTCAAAATTTTTAGACACAGGTGTATGTATACGGAAGAATCCTCGAATACACGTAGTTGTGTGTGTACACTGCCTGCACAGGCCAAACTAAAACCACTTTTTTAAACAAAGTAGCTCCGTTACAGGTTGCAACCAAAATGGCCCTCCTTGACGCATATCCATTTCTTGTCCAGTCCTGTACGCGCTAGAGAAGTTAGATTATGAACAAGCAGAGTGCAGAGTATGATACTAAACTAGAGATTAAATGAAATGTGGATATTTTGAAGTCAGGAATGTTTTGGTGATCGTCCAATAAAACTTTGATTTGTTGTGAATTAAACACGCTCTATTTAGTGTTTCAGCTACAAACTCGACAAGTTAACAGTGAGCTAGATAGCTTTGCGCAGTTTAGGAAGCTTCGCGCGGTTTAACCTATCTCAAGTATAATCTACCATCCATGTCCATTTACCCCATACTACCCAACTATCCAAACACAAGATGCCACAAAAGCTTTTATTAGCGTAATGAATAACATAACACAACACTCAAGAATATTTAAATTTCTAAAGAAAAACTTTTCCACTTTTCAAGGCAAACTCAAAGACTCAGAAGTTTAGCCCAGAAACTAAAGTTGGAATCGAAACTCTAAGCTCAAACAATAACCACGTCACAAATACAAGCAGTATGGTACGGCAGAATAAAAGCCTAAAAATAATCACTGCGAAAACAACGACAAGTAAAACCATAAGTTATATAGTGCAAACTTAAGCCATAAAAACTGCACATCAAATGTAGCACACGGAACGCAAGCTACCAAAGTAACACAACAACGACAATGCTACAACACTGTGTAATTAGACATAATAATTAGTATAATTCCAGTTAATTAATTAGCTTCATTCCATCTAACTCTGAAAGAGGGATCGGGTGAATTCTTCGTAGTCCAGAGCACCCTGTATAGATCTGCCGCTCATGGGATCCACGTAGGGCTTCATGTGCTTAATGCAGTACTCGGCCTGTTCCGGGCTCAGGTTCTGAAAAAATACGAAACAAAAAGATAAACCTGAAACATTCCAAATAAAAGATTAAAGAAACAAAGTCTTAATAAACACACAAGACAAATCGGCTAATGTGTCTCGGCGTAACTAGGGGTCTATTTCTCTGAAGTTCAAATGGTCGGATTAAACGCGTACTCCAGTTACACAACAAAGCTTAACTCCAATAAAAGTTCCTTTTCTAGCTACTGTATGTAAAAACTGTGCAATCTAGTCTATCAAAAGCCATACGCCAACCACAATGACCTATTTTTCAGCACTAGACTGCTTAATTCCTTGATACAAAAGGCATGCACTGTACTATCTATGTAAGCTACACTTACAGCATAGAGTTCCTCGGCCGTGACATAGGGTCTAAATTCAGCAGAGAGGGCTCGGAAAGCGTTTTCAATCTCTTCGCTGCTCTGCACATTCTCCGTCTCACGACTGATCATGAAAGCCATGTAGTCTTGCAGGGTCACAAAGCCATCACTGAAATAGAATTAAAAGCAAAAAAATTAAAATTTAAAATACAATTAATTTTTAGACTGTGCAAATTTGACAATTACATATATGGTGCGGACGAAAATAATTGGGTCAATCGTTCAAGATAACGTGATAACGGCGCTAGCATAGTCAAAAATACATTTAGCAAGACATTAATAGTTAACTGTTGAAATCACGAGGAGGTATAACCAGTACTGCATAAGTGTAGCCTGTTACACCGAAGGAAGCAAATTTCACGACTACAATATTCCTCTGTAACATTACAATCATGTGCAGAATTTAAATTCAGAGGCACACAACTGCCAAGAACAAGAGGGTTTAGGCAGAACTGGGGTGCGTTGCAAAAGATTTCTCCTAAGCGTAGGAGCGCTTCCTAAGTTCAGCTTAGGTGCTGACTTAGGAGAATCGGGTTTCAAAAGATCATCCTAAGCTAGGAGTGCTATCCACCACTCCTAACTTTTCTCCTAAGTTGCCTAAGTTTAGGAGCAGCGCCAGCTAAACTTAGGAGAAATCTTTTGAAACGGGTTTCGGAGGTCTCCTAACTCCCTCCTAGACAGCTCCCAGACATCCTTCTAAGTACCTTCCTAGGAGGGCACTTAGGAGAATCTTTTGCAACGCGGCCCTGGGGACTGTCTAGGAGGGAGTTAGGAGACCTCCTAAACCCGTTTCAGAGATTTCTCCTAAGTTTAGCTGGTGCTGCTCCTAAATTCAGGCAACTTAGGAGAAAAATTAGGAGTGGTGGATAGCACTTCTAGCTTAGGAGAATCTTTTGAAACTCAATTCTTCTAAGTGGCCACCTATAGGCTGAACTTAGGAGCCCTCCTCGAGTTAGGAAAATCTTTTGCAACGCGGCCCAAAACTACAGTATTGCAGAATGATGATGATGATGAAATGATACAAGGACACTAAATTATGTCAAAATTAGCAATTAAGATAATATAAGAATGAAGGTTATATACATCAGCGCAAGTAAACAAACAGCTTAAGATACTGAAAAGGTTTCAAATTTATACCAAAATTTAGTGCTACAAATTTCGGTAAAATTTTATAGGAATAAGTTAAGTTTCGTACCAACTTTTTATTTTCCTTTTCCGGAATTTATGTTTGGAATGAAATTAACACAAAATAGAAGTCTGACCAAGAATTAAAGAAATACATAAATATACTCTCATGCTAATTCATGAACGATCCATTTGTAGACGTGTAAAACATCAAAATTCCTATGTTAGTAGTAGTGCATGCGACCTCTACCAGACTCAATTCGCACACCCGCGGCTCATCAGTGGAGGAGTGTGGAATTCAGCTTTTAAATTACTTTTGCAAGTTCCCCCCAAAATATGCTAAAATTAGTTTCGCCGCCGGTCGCCTCAAATTAGTGAAAATTAGTTGACATATATATAAGCGTGATACAAGAATTGTGACAACATACAACGTAAACAAAACGTCTATTTAGAAATCTGTATCCAAGAATTTAATGGTGAAATGTCTAAAAGATTATTAAAATTTTTGTGTTTACACGACTTCAAAAAGTAGCGTTTCAAACTACGAACTTTATATTTCTTCTGCATAAGCTTTTGATACAATTCTGTTGAAATTTTTAAAAAGTCGTCAGAATTACTACACAAATTTGAGATTCTAATAATTTCATTAGCAAAAACGTTGTAACAGCAGAATTTGGAAATATTGCTTTCTATTTCTGGCAAACTAACAGCATTAAACGAGAAAAATCTTCTTTTATCAAAAACCGAAGTTATAAATTTTCCATTATCTATGTTAATTTTTATTCCGCCGGAGGCGGAATCTTTGTAATGGGTTGACCCAAAATAGTGTGTAATTCTTGATGTGACCTGATCTGCTCTCTATGTTTAGCACGTAGTCCTAGTTGCGAAAGTTTTTTTCGATGGGGGGTGCGATGTTTAAAGAATGTTATCATATAAGCACTCTGCTGTGATTTAATTTTTACACTGACTGCTGGTGCCTTTTGGCAGAATTAGAATCATTTATTTTTAAAAATTTCGAAATGTGTTTGCATTGGAACGTATATTTAAAATTGCGAAAACATTTTATCCGAGTCCCCCTTTGGCAGGTTTGGATTTTCTTTCACAGTGAAGCACATCTTGATTATGCAAATTAGCTGATCTTACTAAATTTCATTTAGCACTAAACAGCGGGGGAGAACGGTTTTAAAATTTGCGAAGCGAAGCGGCGTCTGCGTTTGTACGATGCGCTTTTTTGCCTGTCAACATGGAACAACTCGTTAACAATGAGTAAAGAAGCTGTATCCTAGCAAAACTAACTTTTAATTATCGGCTAGAATCAGATTTTCTGAAACTGCCTCGGTCACTTTCAAGGCAACTAAAGTCTCGATTAACACTAAAGCCAACATAAGGACTTGCTTAACTTGGTCAGACAATTTGTCAAATAATCTTATGCTTAATATAGTGCTGACAAATAAACCGCTCTTTCCAGTAGCTAAATAGGTGTAAAGAGTTTACACAGACATTTGAACAGAAATGGTTTCAGCACAAATCCAACAAAAATGGTCTTCGCAGCAGTAAGAAATTAAATCCTGCTAAAATCATGCGAATTCATTAGGTAGTTTGAGAGAAACCGGTGTTCAAAACAAACTAATAGCAGTTTTTTTCTATTATATCTACTTCTCGACAATATCTCTGGCACAAAGTGCCAAAGTGACAAAGTCTCAAGGTTGGCACCTTGAGCTCCAACTGATTGGCTGGCATGGGGAAAATATGCAATGGAAAGGGGTATTTGTGGTCTACAAACATGTGGCGCAAGACAACCAATCCTGTTTTGCAACTGTCCGCTGAAAGTATAAGCTACAGAACAATTTCTTATTTTTTGACTTAAAATTCCACCATTGATCTCCGAATGTTAAAAAGTACATGTGTTGGCGGCCGGGGCCCGGCCTGCCGCCGGCCCAGAATAAAGCCGATTCGACCGGCCGGACGGCCGGGTCAGCAACAGGCTGAACCAAGCTAATACCTACGACCATACGTTATTATTATCTGTTTTACATAACCATGAGTAACTGTATGCATCAATTAGTACAAAACTTTTGTAAAATTAACCAAAAATAGGGCAAAATTGGCACTCTATTAACAAGCCGGTTGGCCTCGATTGACCGGCCGACCTATTCGACCCGGCCGGCTCCGCCCTGCCGATTCAAAAAGCCAACCGGTAGCAACACTATTAAAGAGCACCAAAATAAGGAGTTCGTAATTCGTAAAGTTTAATTCATTTTCAGAGAAAAGGAAACTGTAATGCTAAATTTATACAAAGCGGTATAGTACCACCTCACCTCATTGCATTGTGAGCAAGGTCAATAAAAATTCTTTTAGGAGTACACAAGAAATGCAATTAAACTTTGCGTGCAGACTGCTGGTTTATTTATCTGATTTATGGGCCAGCTGGCAGGTTTGTTCTGGGTTGTCCTACATCTGGATTGTCCTACACGATGTGATTGGCTGGTGTAGTATCAAATTAGAATAGAGATTTAGACACGCACATGTCACTGTGATGGGTCACAAGGGCTAATATAGTTCTGTTTATGCAGAAAGTTGTTTTAAAAATGAATATAAAGGAAATTTATGTCTTTATGTGGAAAATATTTTGTTGGCATTTTCAAATTTCTAAAGATTCAAATAAAATGTTGTGCTACGTTAAATTTGAAATTCGCTAAAATTTTAGATTTGTAGAAATTGGTAAAGCAAAGGAAACTTTTGAACAAATTATTCAACTGCCAATTCCAAAAACGGGTCTTTCCCATTACCCCCCCCCCCCACAGCTCCGAAGATGTACCGAACAAGCACAATTTGACTGATTGAGTTGAAATTTGGTGGAGGTAGGTTTTTGGACCTGCTGATCTCATAAATGCAAAAATTTTTAAATCTTAAAATTTTTTTAAACATTTCAAAATTTTCGATTGGTAAGGGCCAAGGGGAACCGAAAAATTATTCGGTTCCCCTTGCCCCCCCCTTACCAAACTAATCTTTTGAAATTTTGAAAAATTTTAAAAAATTTAAAAATTTTTGCATTTATGAAATTAGCAGGTCCGAAAACATACCGCCACCAAATTTCAACTCAGTCAAATTGTGCCTCTTCGTACTTCTTTGGAGCTGTGGGGGGTAATGGGAAAGACCCCCAAAAACTATACTGGTATTAAGTTAAATTTTAGAAGCTTTTAAGTGGTAATAAAGTTTTTGAAAACAATCGCTAAACTTTGCTTCTCACATTGCACCTAAATGATAAGTTACTCTAAAATTCTAAGTTTAAATGTTTCACAATGCCACGAAGGAATTAAAAAGTCGTATATAGTCTTTACCGTATAATACATTTACATTTAAAATTGAAGAAATTGCTCAGCCATTGTATACGTGAAACGTCATACTGTAGTTAATACTACCTAGGAGGCGGGCACAATTACCACGTGCATTTACAAAGAGCCAATCAGCAAGTGTAGGACAATCCAGATGTAGGACAACCCAGAATACGCCAGCTGGCATTGGCAACGTGTTTAGCAAATGTGCTTTGCACACAACGGCGGAATTATTCCCCTTTTAGGGGATACTTGTTATATCTAGAACATCTGCTAGTGAAAAATGTTCATTTACTAAGTTCAGTTCTAGATCCGATGGGTAAATGAGTTTCCAAAGTTCTATAAAAATTCCGCCGTCATTTATAACCGTTATATCGTCAATGTATCCAAAAACATATTTAAGTAGTTCAAGCGTTTTATGATCGTTTCGATTAATCAGAAGTTTAATAAATTTGAATTCGTAATAAAACAATACAAGATTTGCTAAGAAAGGTCCACAACTAGTACCCATCGGGATACCTACTTTTTATCGAAACACTTTACCACCTACACAAAAATATGCATTATCTACCAACCATTTACACATTTCACAAAAGGTTTCATAGTCTACGTATCTTTTGGATGTGTTTTCACTGAAATAAGCGGATTTAAAACCAAAATTTAATTTTCTTTGGTTGTGTCCAAAAGCAATTTTAGCTATTGCATTTATTGCCTCGATAATTTTATCGTGACGTAAATTTGTATATAACTGAGAAAAATCGAAAGTATAGACTGATTTTGCATTGTTTTGCATAGAAATTTGTCGCAAACAATTAATTATAGGTTTGCTGCTATCAATTATCCAAAAAGGATTACAACCACCATTGCATCTAGCAATTGTGTTGCTGTATGCTTTCATTCTTTTTAAAATTGTCTTTAAAGAATAACCAATATCTTTAGATAAGCTATTGGTTACAGCAGCTCTACTAGAAACAATTGTACGAAACTTTATAGGATTTTTATGAAATTTAGGCAGAAGTTGAATGCGGTAATTTTTTGTCTGAAAAGTCGATGTTATGACCGAAATCGTTACATTTTTGCAACAACTTGTTGATTATAGTTTCCTTATTTTCACCAGAAACTTCATAAGTGTCGTTACCATTAGCATTATTTAATCCAAGTTCATTAATTAAAACTTTTCTATACAAAGTTTTACAAATGAAAGCATAATTTTGTGACGCCTTGTCAACCGATGTAATTACGAAATGTCTTTTTAACCTTTCCAGTTCTTGATAGTTGAAAGGCTTTTCTTCTACAAAACAAAAGTTATGATTTTCTAATTCCTGTACTACTTCTCCGACCACTGATTGTATCCAAGGATAGAATATATCCTTATCCTTGAACTTATTTTTCTGCAGATACTTGAAAATGGCAGATTCTACTTCTTTAACTAATTCCGTGGAATTACCTTTACAAGGTAAGCGATATTTTGTTCCCTTTTCAAAAAGTTTTCGTAAATTAGTATCTGAGATTATATTTAAATCTCCCGTAACCACATGTCCGTGAAAATTATTATTATTAATTATTATTATTATTATTATTATTATTCATTTCATTTGTTGATTGTTCCGCCTTCGAAAAAGTGTTGTGATCGTTCAGTAAATGAGCAAGCTAATGAGCGAAATCGGTTACTATAAAATTTGGTACTCCCCTTAAGGTGGTGGTATCCTTCTGTGCAGTGCTTTTGTTGTGATTTTTTGAAACGCTATAACTTTCGCAATTTTGGGAGTTGGAAAGACCTTTATCCATCGTTCTAAAGCTTATAATAATTCCGTATACGCACACTTGCACTGAGACTTGAGTGCACTCAATGCATCTAATTCCGTAGACGCACACTAGACTTTAAGTTGGAGTTTAAACTGGTCAGAGTGACCTTTTGCAGAAGGCATCTAATTCCGTAGACGCACACCTGTTGAACAGTAACAATAATAAGGGAAAATTTTGTTTTTTTTTGGAAATGAAGTTAATGAAATAAAGTAGGAAAGTGGTTTTAGTATAGTTACACCGCATCAAACAAGCAACATAATAGTGCTTTTCAAACAACGAACAGGCAAGCAATAAGCAGCAAAAAATTGTCAGCAAACAACCAATTAGAAACAAAATTTTATGCGAACATTTCATATAGCTATTAAACTTAAAATTAATCTTAAAATTAAAACAGTTAGAAAATTCTGCTTCTAATTTGTTTGCTGACAAGCAATAAGCAGCAAGAAACTTGTCAAACAACAAATTAGAAGCAGAATTTTCTAACTTTTTTAATTTCAAGATTATAGTAGAAGCTCCAAATGTGCGTCTACCCCTAAAGTGCGTCAAAAAATTTTCCAGGTCCTGTAATTTTCATGGCGCGGCATTACAGTAAGACATTTTTATATCACGTTATTCTTTGAGACGAGCTCTATCCAATGATGCAAAAATCGTCGCTGTCACGTGAACAAGGCGGGACTTTTTCATCTCCAAAGTATGGTAGGTAAGTGTTGCAGTGCATGTCCAAGGATTTTCACTCATGTCCGAGATTTAGTTTTTTGACTGTAAAAAGTGCTGTCCTGGAGCAATTTGGTTGTTTAAACCATCATTTCAATCCTTATTTTGTGATAAACAATTTTATTTAAATTAACAATTTCTAGAATTTATTAGATTTTATTTCGTAATTTAGGTTGGAACACCCTAAAGTGCGTCACTACAGCTCTTGATAGGACAACAATACTAATGCAGAAAATAAAATTTAGATTTTTGTTAGTTTTCTACTTGAAAATGCTAATTTTAAAATGGTTAAAACCCAAATTCCAACGTAATAAAAGAAAATCGAAGGTTATTGGAATTTTCAAATTTAAAATTTTCCACTTCAATTCCGAGATGTTGAAGGCCTAGGGCACACAGGTTAGAGACCTCTTAATTGTTGAATTTAAGCTTATATTTGTTGAAACTTGCTAAGACTAAATTGCATATGCTGATTTCGATTTTGGACGTGAAATTTCTGTCAAATATCATGTTTTTAGTGAAAAACAACAGGTGACGTACATTAGGACTCTATGTGACGCACATTTGGACACTAGTGACGCACATTAGGACACAGTCCTTAAAGTGCGTCAAGACTAAATTTTTATTAATTAAAAAATCATAGAGACTGTTGTGTAGCAAAATAGGTCATGAAATTGATAAAATATCTTTAGAATATGTTAATTAACCATCAGAAAAAGTTTCAGCTTTGTCCGATAATCACAGCTTTTGGTAAAAATCGAGAAAGTCAACAAGTCAAAATCGCACAAAAAGGGTGACGCACATATGGAGCTTCTACTATAATTTTAAGTTAAAAGCACTATTATCAAGAGTGCATAATTGCACTATATATAAGAAGAAGAGTAAGCCACTAGAGGGCTCCTCTTCTTGGCATTGCGTAACGGTGCTCCGACCACAATACGCGAATGTTCCTCCGTTTGGTGGGGGGGGTAGCAGAAAAGAGGTCCCCGTTAGGTGGGGGGTTGGCAGAAGGGGGTCCCCGATTGGGGGGTCACTAAGTCAGGTGCAAAGTGGCTGAATCTGATTGGCGGTTGGCGACCCCCCCCCCCCAAACGGGGCCCTCTTTTGCCTACCCCCCCCCACCAAACGGGGACCCCTTTTACAACCCCCCCCCCCACCAACCGGGGACCCATTTTCAAATAGAACAAAAACTACCGTAATCCTCTGCTCTACCCCCCCCCCCCCACCAAACGGGGAGGGGTCTCTGCACTCTGATTGGCTGTTGGCTACGCCCCCGCCAAACGGGGACCTCTTTTCTGCTACCCCCCCCCCACCAAACGGGGGAACATTCGCGTATTGTGGTCGGAGCACCGTTACGAAATGGCAAGAAGAGGAGCCCTCTAGTGGCTTACTCTTCTTCTTATATATAGTGCAATTATGCACTCTTGATAATAGTGCTTTTAACTTAAAATTAATCTTGAAATTAAAAAAAGTTAGAAAATTCTGCTTCTAATTTGTTGTTTGATGACAAGTTTCTTGCTGCTCATTGCTTGTCAGCAAACAACAAATTAGAAGCAGAATTTTCTAACTTTTTTAATTTTAAGATTAATTTTAAGTTTAATAGCCATATGAAATGTTCGCATAAAATTTTGTTTCTAATTGGTTGTTTGCTGACAATTTTTTGCTGCTTATTGCTTGCCTGTTCGTTGTTTGAAAAGCACTATTATGTTGCTTGTTTGATGCGGTGCAACTATACTAAAACCACTTTCCTACTTTATTTCATTAACTTCATTTCCAAAAAAACAAAATTTTCCCTTATTATTGTTACTGTTCAACAGGTGTGCGTCTACGGAATTAGATGCCTTCTGCAAAAGGTCACTCTGACCAGTTTAAACTCCAACTTAAAGTCTAGTGTGCGTCTACGGAATTCGATGCATTGAGTGCACTCAAGTCTCAGTGCAAGTGTGCGTATACGGAATTATCACCCTTATAATTTGTAAAGTCACATGAGCTTACGAAACCAGTATACGTACAATGAGTAAAAGCCACCCCTCATATCAGGTTCATAGTCAGCTACAAATTCCAACAAGTTATAGGCAGTTGTACTGTCGGGAGCAATTTGTTGTCCTTCCAAAGACATAATCTTATTAACAGCCCTTGCAGTTCTTGAATTCTTCCAACTAAATCCTAGAATTTCGTTCAAATCATCGCTTAGTTTTAACTGATAAGCAGCTCCTACCTTTTTTGATGGTACAGTATATAGCACTCTGTGCCTGTAACTGTCAAATCTAAATTCTATTGGTATTGCTTCACCACTAGTAGGATGAGGCATTTGAAGCAGAGTGAAATTAATGGCTTGACATAGATCATCAATTTCTTCGTAGTGCCTTTTTGGTAAATGCTTGATTATTGGATTCTGATTCGAATAGTTAATAGTAATAGTACTGTCTTTGCTAATAAAGTTACCCCATGTTACAG
>JASAND010018378.1:0-10188 GCA_030248195.1 Trissonchulus latispiculum
TCAGTTAATGTTATCTCTATAGAGCATATATTGCCTGCGTAAAACACTTTAAGCTAACCTATCTGTGCAAAGTCCGGCGAGTTTCCAAGTCTTGAGTAAAGATTCTTCAATCCATCAGTGTATCGCATTGATGCTTTGCTAAGTCCTCAAATAAAAGACTTCCTCCGTTTTAGGTGGACTTATATTGTACCAAATACCATTATCATTTCAACGGATCATTTATTATGTAAGTAATAATATCATTAAGTAATAATGGCAACAAAAATAGAATTACCGCGGACTGCACCAACACAGAATAACACAAGAATAAGAATAACTCAAGAATAGCAAAGGAATTGCTCTTATCCTGATGCTATTCCACAGCACCATAATAAAATTCGCTAACCTCGAGCTTAAAGGAGGAATAAACTAGCCAAATTTATTCTTGAGTTATTCCGTGCTCGGACCAGGTTTAGCTCGAGAATAACGCCGTTTTGCATTGCTTATCGTAGTATTGTAGAAATTATAGCAGCGTTTCCAATGCGGACACGCTAAAGTTTGAGTCTTGTAAACATTTGAAATATTTGAGCGAATAATGGCGAATTTCAAAAAAAAATTTAAAAATGTTAAACCTTTTAAAAATGCAAGCTGTTATATTTATTAAACTATTAAACTAACTGTCACAAGTACTCTTGATGGCCCTGAGTTCCTTAATAAGACTGGTGACATCGTTTTTAAGTTCAAATCCAAGTTTCTGCAACAAATAAGAATATTGTACACTATATAGGGGTAAATGAAAAAGTCTGCGGTGAGCCAGCAGGTTGCAATTTGGCTTCACCCTTAACAAGTGGTTTTTTAATAACACATAACAAGTGGCCTTGAAGGGAGGCAAGCTTTGTACATTTCAAATTTTATATTTTAACTGTTTGACCAAAACCGAGCGGTCTGTCCTGCTGGAAGTTCCCTGGTAGGACGGTGGTTCACGAAATATTCGGGTACTGGTAAACCACGCTGATTAATAATTATCTAATAACGAATATATAAGTATCTACAAACCAAATTAACCAACCGTCACGTCAACCTTTCTGATTTCTGACTTATGTACATATACCTATATCTCTTAATGTCAGACCAAAGACTGAAATTATGGTTTGTCCTGAATCCCTATGCTGCGCTTTAAAACAAAACAGATGACTTAACAAGGTGTATCTAACATACAAATACAGCCGCGTCAAGTGTAATGTGAGTGAGCATGGAGTATAAGTATTTAACCCTTAGGTTACTGAGTATCGACTGACACCATGCAAAAACGTCAGAAGAAATATGGAATTAGTATGATGCTAATAAACTAACAATCACCTGGTAGACAGTATTAATTCTTTTATGCTGCAATTCCATCGTCAAGCTGGATAGAAATACCGTTTCTACTCTTTACATTCAACTCTTCTCCTAAACTGCAATATACATATATTTACGCACTGAACAAAATTGATTAAATAGACATTTGTAAAATTCCCTTCAATTTTGATTGAAACCAGTGGAGCCGCATCTGAAATCAAAGTTTTTTCTCAGCAATGCCAATTTTTGTACCTATAAATGAACTAAAACGTATAAAACGTAATTCCTTTCGTACCCAAAAATTTCTTGTTAGTCACCTATGTAGCTTAAATTTAGCTAAGCAAACCCCCAAAGAAAAAGAAAAGAAATCTTCGTTGCAATTATTACAAATATTTCAAAAGAAATACATTCAGTGAGTGAATACATACAAAATAGTCCGGCCGGTGGTTGCATGCGTCGCGTAACGAGGACAGTTGTACACATAATTGACAATTTTCTCTTTTCCACACTGTTTTTATTACTTCGACAAAGCATAGTTCGTAAAAGACCTGTCACCATAGATTATAACGGGGTCCGACTCCAGCCGTCTACCCCGATTGCGACGAGGGGCCTAATTGTGAAAATTTCTTAAACTGTAAGGAGGTCTACCCAAAATTAGAAAAAAATTGTGAACTTTTTACATTTTTTGCCAAAGATTTATAAAATATGAAAATTTTTAGTGATTTTTGGTAATTTCAAAATCGTTAAGCTTTGGTAAAAACGTGTAATTTTTGATAAAAATTTCTGAGGGGTTCTTTCTTTTCTGGAGAGTTGACCCTTTTCTCTTCTCGCTGAGGGGTCTATTCGTTTTTTGTTGGTCTGCTGGTCTAAGATCCCACCTCCATTTCTTCTACGTTGCCCTAAGCCTTGCCTAGCACAGTCAAAACCGGTAAAAATCCACCATGATGTAGTTTAAATTAGAATGTTGTCGATTAATATATCAGAAACTTGTACGTTGGGTGTTGGCTAAACAGTAGACACAAGGGGAAGAATTTTTGACTCTCTATAAAATAAAATGCACGAACAATAAGCAATACAAGACAGGATTTTTGTCGTACCAGGATAGGATAAGAAGCCATTTCAGTGCTCAAGTGTTTAGAGCAATTTTATATGCTTTATAAAATTAGTTTGGCGTCCTTGAAAGGAAAGAAACCTCTTGTGCTTAATTGAATAGGATGCGATATGTAACCGCAAGACCTACATACCACAAGTTTCACAAGAAGACTTTGCACAAGACTATAGAAGAGACAGGCGAATCTTTTGCGCTTTTAACTTTTGATTTTTTGACCAATAACTTAGAAATTTTGTATGGGTGCATACTGGAGACTGACGAATTCAAAAATCTGAAAATTCCAAAATTTTAAAAAATTTTTTAAAAATATGAAATTTTTGTTTGGTAAGGAGGGACCAAGGAGACCCGAAACTTTTCTTGAAAAAATTTTGCTGAAAACTAGCATACAGGTTTTTTCGGTTCAGCTTTTCGTTAGCTCAGTGTAAGCTAAATTATAGATGAAATACTTACCACTTTATTTGCCTTTCTTCCCTCCCCGAAAAATTTAAAAATATAATTTCGAAATGTTTGAAATTTGAGCATTTTTGTGCCGTTCTCCATACAAAATGTGGGCTAAATTGGTCAATTTCTGGAAAAGTTAGCGTTACGTAAATCCAATAGTTAACATGACTATTGATGCTGGGCACAAGGGATTTATTAATTCGATTCGAACAAAAGCCAATTCAATGAGCTTTGTGATTCTTAGAGCGCCGAATGAGAATGAAATTAAACCAATATTTCGACGTAGGTATGATGAAGTTAGGTGATATCTATGGGTACGGACTGCTCCCGATCCACACCCAAGAAGGTATCGATTACGTAGGGAGGGATCATGCTCCAGACTGTATAGATTGTACACTTGAAATAAATACAACAATATTTTCATTTTTAAAATTCTTCAATACACGGATTATACAGTCAGACCTGAGACAGAAATTTCCAGTTTGCAATGGAGAATGTGTGACAACAATCGAATCGAAACGAAAACGAGGTTGTGTTGTCATTCCTGCTCCTTTTTTGAGCCATTGTAAACGTTAATTTTGAAATGGCAGTTTTGAAATCCTGTCCCCACTTCTATCCACATGGCGTACCACGTCACAACTTTTATGTGCACTGGAAACTTTTGTGTACTGAATATTGACAAAGTAGCACACACTCTCTGCATGTATGTAGACGTAGTGTCAGCCCCCTTTGCATTCAGACATAGGCTTCTACTCTTACGTTAGGTGTATGCTATTGAACGAACGCGTTCTGATGCTTCTCTCCGTTGTCAGCCTTAGAGCAAGCTCAATTTTATATGCCTTTTTCACCACTTTGAGCTAATCTATATGGGAATGTATCTTTAACTAATGATTACCTTCATTGGTTTTTGTGCCAGCTGACGGTGAAATTTTTACGACAGCTGGTGTGTGCTTGCTTTGACGGGGGTTTTTATCGCCTGAGTTTTATTTCATTGGGTGATGTAGCGTTTTATAATATTTAGTAATTATAATTAATATATGCAAAGTGTTGACAGTTAATTTTTGGATCATTTTCTGTGCTCGATTTTGTTGAAAAGTGGTATACAGGGGTTTCTTGGGTCGCTGAAAAACACGAATCTCAGTATGATTCGGGTTTTCATTAGCTAAGCTTATACATTTGAAACAACATGAGCTTAAGCCAACAAACCCTTGAATCGAAAAATGAACTTCAATTCGTATTCAGCGACCCAAGAATCTCCTGTGTTCTGCCTTTTGAACAAAATCCAGGGCAAAAATTTTTCAGTTCCTCTTGGCCCCTCCTTGCAAATCCAAAAATTTTGCGACATTTGTCGTTCTCACTTCTCAGCGTCGTTGAAGACATTCGAAAACAGTTCAACTAAAAGACTGTAGAAAGTTCGAAAACTGGCGACACTTTAAATATTCTTACAACCCTTGTCTGAGAAAGCAATGAAATATAAAACACAACTAGCTAAGAGATTAGCGCTGATTTGATCTGCATCTTAATGATTTGAAAAGTTCAAATTACTAGGCAAGTGATTTACTAGTTCTCTGATTCTAATTGCAGATTATACCAAGAAACCATTTATTTGCATTTTGCACTGCATTCTTAACGTATATACATTTTATCTCGGATCGGAGAAACACTTCTGGAGTTAGGTTCAACGTAAGCGTTAATTTTTGTGCAAATTTTGGTGTCGTCTGCGGCGTCTCTTTCGGTATATTTTACCTGTAGCTAGAACTTATGCTTCTTGTGTCTCCTCCAAGCCATACCAAATCACACCTTAACGTCTTAAAAGTTACGATTGAAGCATCTTAAAAGACCATTTTAAAATTTGTTTAAAGATATGTATATAATTTCTCAGCGATGTATGGAATAGATAGACACCAAATTTTGGATGTGCCCAAAACTTCGAAGAGGTCCACATGTGGCAAATCTAATTTTTCATTTTGAAAATAAACTAAATCGAGCTATTCTTGAATGTCTTTTGATCAAGAAATGCTTTAGATTTTAAATGATAATGTTTGTTTTTCTGTTTTTAGATAAGATTATGCTCTGATGACTATAGTCAAATTGGACGCCAGACATCTGTCTAATTATTTTCGGGATAATTCCTATACTGGAAATTTACTGTTGAAACTATCAGAATCTGACACTGTTATTCCGGTTGAAGCTAGCCTGAAGGCAAATTTACTCTGTCTCAAGTCTGCTCCCAGCAATTCCCATCGACCTCTATCCTGTCTCTATATTTTGGATGGACTGTCGGAGGTTAAGCCTTTGACCATCAGCGATTCTGAGAAGTTCCCGTTTCCCTTCGTTATAGAAATGCTCGATTCAAAGGAGAACGTTATCCTTTCCACCTCTACTGCGGATGAGCGGAATAATTGGATCCAGGCTGTGGCTACGGCGGGCACGGGTCTCATTGTGGTGGATGATGCGGATGGATTGGACGGGATGAGTACCCCAACCTCGGAGGAAAACAATGGACTAGACTTGGAGCGCAGCAGCGCCACAGCTTCAGCTCAAGACGACGGTCTGTCCAGTCAACAGCTGTCTCTGGATGCTCACTTTAGTGCCCTTTTTGCGGAACCAGTCGCCCGGGACTTTACCTTTTCTTCCGCCACAAACGATCCCATCTTTGTCCAGGAGCTGATGGCGGAGTCCCGACTTGGGATCAGCGGTCCGATCCAGTATCTGCCGGGAAGCATTGCGAGATACGAGAAACGTCGGGAGCGACTGTCCAAAATGTTCTATTTGCCTTCCAGTTTGGCCAAACTGCGAGACTTTCACATGCGAGCGATGGATGAGGTGATTGACTGCTATCGAACCAACAAGACAACCCTAGAAAACTGGGGTCAGTGGTTCAAACCTAGCTGTCTGAAGACAGTTCAGGGCTTGGATTTTGTCCCCACAAATCTGCATCTTCAGCGAATGACAGCCTGGACGACGGAAGAGCCGACGCCGAAGCGATTTGACTGTTTCACCTGCGGAGCCTTCACGACACAACGACTCGGCTATAAGGACGGTGGGTTGTGGGTTCTGAAACGGAAACTGTCGGAGCAGCTGTTTGAAAAGGGCGATTCCCTGAAACTGGAACCCTCTGTGACCCCCATTGCCGCCTACTGGATGTACTGGAGCGAGCTTAACGACCTGCAGCAGCGTCTGGCCTTTCTCAAGGCCCAGGTCATGAAAACGACCGCAGCCTCCGATATCGAACCGTCCTTTCTGAACCGAATGACCGCTGAAATGTGGGACATTCTGGCCCAACTGAAGGCTATGGGCGACAAGCTGGAACTCTCGGTCGAGGTGGTTGAGTTGGCCGATGCTTTTCAGAAGACCCGAACCGGGGTAGACAGGGGCGATATTGCTGACGATTTGGTAGAAGGCGGGATGAACGACAACGCCACGGATTATGGCGAAGACCGATATCCCGGTTCGCCGACCCTAAACCCAGTTTTTGAGCTGGAGACCCTGGACACGCAGTATTCCGATCTGGAAGCACATATGGCCTGTGTCCTGACAAAAGTTACGAACCTGGAAACGGTTAAAGGAGAAGATGCTGTGACGACCACAGAATCCCAGATGAGCGCCTGGATCCTAGATTTACGACGAGCGGCTTTCGTGGTTCTGGGCAGCCTGGAAAAGCTATCCAGAACCCTCTCCGATGCCTGGGAATGGAGATGGATTCGGGCCCTGGGCACTGGTTCCACCTCAGAACTGTTCTATCGAGTGATGCAGCGCGATGAAATGTTGCTGTGTCAGTGCCTAAGTGCTGTGCTCTCCGGCTTTGCCTCAACCTTGCTCTGGTTTGTTGCGGATGAGACAAAGTCTCGTTCCCAGCTGCTGCAGTGGCAGTCCGTTTTCAACTACGCGGAACGTTTTGGTCTCCTGTTTTCCTTTTCCAGCTGCCTTTCCTGTTTCAGAGACGAAAAAGGAATGCTGGAGGATGTGGCCGAAGCGATTTCCAATGTCAGAAATCTGTGTTCAGTTCGGGTTGTTCGGAGCTTTTCAGTGGGCAGCTGTATTCCCTTGGTCGAAGGCACTCAGTCCGGACTTATAGTGACCCTACCCGTGCCCACGGACATCTTCGACCGTCTGCCGGAAGGGCTGACCTCTGGTCGCTCACTGAAACTTTTCCCTGTTCTCTTTTCTCAGGGGATAAATCAGGAACAGTCCCTGGCGGAACTGTTCGGCGATTTGTCCTTTGAACAATTTATCAATGAACATTCTCATCGACTGTTGGACAATTATGTTCGATCAATTATCGATTGGTCGCGTTCCGGCTGTGATCCGACCTGTTCCAGCGAAGACCCCATCGGCTCAAACATTCCCCTGGTTCGTCAGCTGCTTCAACAGCTGGGCGAAGAAGTGTCTCGTCGAAAGGAGAAAAATGTCGAAATTTTGCATCTAAGTAGTCGAATAAATCGCCTTCTAGGCGGAGTTCAATATATCTGCTGTAAGAGTGGGAAAGACAGAACCTCCATGGCTGTGACTCTAGAACAAGGATTTTTACTGCAACAATACTTTGATTTACCGCAGGCCAGCCTTACGACAGTACTGGATCGATTTAGGCGGCATGGAACTCGACGAGTTAATATCATGAAAAATCATAATCAGGACAAGTATGCGTTCACTTCTTTCCAGTGCCGACTCATGCCAGAACTCTACAGACCCCCGGCCGGTTGCTATGGTGCCAAACATACGTAAGAAACAGTGTTGATCAATTGATTGATTGTACCATGAGTTTATCAATAGAATTAATCTTTAGTACACTCTGGACTGTAAAGTTGTTTTTGGATTGTGCAAGGACTGATGAATGAGGACTAGAAAGTTGTGATAGCATTTTACAGCATTACTATTTTATTGTTCTTTCTGGTCACCTTATGTTTATGACTACTATTATTTATTAATTCACACTTGTTTTGCAAGTATATAAGTGTAGGATTTAAGCCAAAAACATTTGGCCTTAATATTGCTATTTCGCACTGTTAGGGCACTCTGTTTAGCACAAATGTTACTGTTGGTGTACTTGTTATTATTTATGATTTACTTTACACTAACTGTTACTTAAGAGCTCATCCTGTGTCTGTAATATTGCTATTTAAAGACATTTTCATTGATTCGTGCTCAATGGTAAAATACGCTTCACACAAATTCAATCCTTAGGCTGGCACATTCTCACTAGGCACGGTGGGAGTGAGTTTCAGCATATAAATAGCAAAGAGCAAGTGACAAATGTTTCGAGTTCATGCCTCGTCAATGCTTTTATATTCAACAACTGTTTTGATAATGAGGAATTAACTGAAAAGAAACTGTTCCTGTTTTTCAAAAATTGGATTCAAAGTAGTCCTGGACGCCGGACGGCTCTGAACAACTTTCTTTCTATTCAAGGTTCATTGTTTGTTTGGGTAAAACATCAAAGTTTAACTTCACAACAATTTTCTGTACTTTTGTGATATAAGTTAAACTTGCTTTCAGATACGAGTCATTGGGTGCCGGCTTAATGTACAGTTTTATTTGTATGGCTTATTTGATTAAAGAACGTCACGGAAGCTAAAGAAAAACATAAGAGTATTACTTTGACAAAGCTAAAGGAATCAACAAAAGCTTCTTTGAGTAGTAAAGTGATTGACTTAAGCTTTTTCCATGTATTTGGCATGAAAGCTAAAAGAAAAGACAAAAGGCAAAGAAATCTGAAGATGGAATTTGTGAAACGAATAAAGAGCGTTAACGGAAGGGTGCATTTTGTCTTTACCGTATATATAACGTGTGAAACTTTGTCTCTAGGTTGGTAACAAAAGTAAAGTACCGTTACACACATTATATTCAATGAACGCTGGTGAAGCTATTTTATCAAATGCTGATTTTTCTCATTTTGAATGACTGAACAGGCGAACGTGATACTAAAGATGAGGTTATATATTTGTTTTAGAGTAACTAATGTTTGTCTTCACATGGTTGTTGGCGACTAGCAGTCACAGTTTATATAGTTGTTTTTATATTTATCTTTGTTAAATGTTATTCATGTTCTATTGTACGAAATATTTAAGCAAAACTGGTTTTGGGCCAAATACACAACATACTTTAGACTGTGGTTTTGTTAAGGGTTAGCGAGAAAAATAGCAATCATATCTGCTTAGTAAGTGCCATATCATGCTACAACAAGTGAACTGTGAACGTCTCCAAGCTGAATTTGGTGTTTATGTTAGGTGCACTATTGAAAAGCGTTCAATTTTTAAATTGCACTAGGGTCTGATTTGTGGGGGGTCAAATTCGCTAGGGTCTGCTTTGTGGGGGGTGGTTGACTAGGCCGTTTTGTAGGGGGCTCACTAGGGTCCAATTTATGGAAGGGGGTAGGCCATTATCGTTGAGATGATGACTCCAGCCTGATAGCCTCTTGTCACACTCTTAGTTATTATGTACTCTTGCTAAAAGCTTGATTTCTGAGGTTCAGGAAGAAAAGTATATAGACAGTACACGAGATAAAGTACAGGAGACATAGCACTCCATCCTGATCTGTGTTTTTGTTGAGGTTCTCAGGTACTCAAAAAGATTTCCTCGTGTGCTCCTCCTCGTGGTCCGCAGTATGACAGACAAGAGGCGGGGAGACGAAGGTCTCGGACATGACCGACAAGCAGTTTGACATGCAGTTAGCCGCCCAACTTACCCAAAAGTCAAAATGGCTGCACCTGCAGTCATACTCATGGCAATAGCTATCGTCCGACCCGATAACGAGTGCCCCTTCCTTAGTGTCTGAGGCCGGCCGGAGCCGGACAACGACTTTCCCTCGTCGGTCAGCCAGCCGCCGGCTGCGATGCAAATCAACATTCAAAAATTTAGAGCAACTAAGCTTAAAATACACTATGGTTTTTGTCTGCCTTATGCAATGAGCGTATACGTACGTACACCTACGTTTTTCTAATATAACACCAGAAAGTCACGATATAATACTGCAAAGTGCAAACTGCTCCAGGCCGGTCGTCAAACACTACCCTCCCCCACTCGATTGACTAGGATGGGTGAAAAGGCTGTTTATCCAGTCGGAGGCTAAACTTGGGGTTTTCGGAAATAGTTGAAAATAAAGGTACAAGGTAAATTTCATATTTCGCCTCATTTTTATAATTGTTCTAACCTCGTAGAACTGTGCCTTGACATAGGCCAGGTTGGGTATAGCGTCTGCTTTTTCACAACCACACTAAATCTACCAATGTTGCATCTCGAGTAAAATGTCTAACAGTTCTAAATCATATACGTATATCGCACATCAAAATACTACACTACTTAACAACAACAGTCAGATA